>JAQPPZ010009990.1:0-217500 GCA_028583015.1 Wollemia nobilis
GTAGACACCAAAACAGCACCAATCCGATTATGTGACGACAAGCGCTGATCGCATTGACACACACAGCCCCTAGGGCAGCCCCCAGAGGTTAAACAATGGTCCTAACCACTCCCAAAAGTAGTTTTGGAGGTCAGAGGTCAATTTGGCACCTTTTTGGCACCTTGCTCTCTACTCGTCCCACCCAAGGATGAATACAAACTGGCATTCATCCCACCCAGGGATGAATATCAACATTCACCCTAGGGTGAGGCGAATAGCAAGTTTGACTAGAAAAAAGTCAAACCTCGACAAGTCTACCAGTTAACTGAGGCTTCAGGCCATGCAATTGTGAGGAATAGCTTCAAATCAAGAAGAGAGACTTCAGTCATGCATGTCTTTATTTTAGAGACCTCATGCAAGGAGATTCTAAATCGGGGAATTATCTTTTCTCTCAAAATAGGACAAACAACTCAAGTGGCGCCCTCGCATGCGCAATTCAAACAGAGAGACCCTAGGTCTATAAATTGGTGAGTTTTCTCACCCAAAATATATACAGAGAAGGAGCATTTGAGCAATGAAGTGCTGCCAATTTACATACCTACTTGCGATTTGTGCCTTTCACATCCTTAATCTCTCATTCGAAAGGGAGGTTATTGGGTGATTATTGGAAGCACGAATCCGGACCCAAAACCCGATATTTTTGGCCACAATATTCCACAAAATTTGTTGAAAACACCCCATAAGAAGTTTTGGACCCATCCCAAGTGGATTGGTGCTGAAACAGAGTCCCAAACGGTGGGCGTTCTACCCCCGGGTGCCCCCAAAGCTGTCACAACCCTAATCGCCCCACCTCGGAATGATTAGAAATATGTGATATATTTCTCTGATTTTTATTTTGCATCTTATTCTAGGTCTATTAAATAGGTTGTAGTTTAAATTTCACTTCATTCTGAGCAATTTTGACCAGGTTTTTATCATTTCTCGCCTTTACTAACTTGCAGATGGCACCAAAAAAATTTGGGTGATAGAGGCCAAATTGGAGAAATATGACCTTCTGGGTCTTCCCAAAACACCCCCAATTAGCTAACCCCAACTTTGTAGGTCATTTGGAGCTTTCTAGATAGGACATTGAAGAGGGTGCTTTTTGACAAGTTATTGCAGGTCTATTCGTCCCACCCTGGAGCGAATACAAATATGTGAGGAATTTCCAGACTGTTCCTTTTGCAGTGGCCTCCTGGTAACATATTTATGCTTCTATTAAAATTTTAGGTCGATCTGAGGTCATTTGGTTATCGTTTTAATATTTTCATGCATACACTAACAGTAGGCCTTGGGAAATACATGTTTTATTCTGTCTGTAGGTGCTACTAATATTTTCTGTTTCTTTGAATGTAGGTTTCCGACATTAGAGGAGGAGGAAGGAGTCAAAAATCATATACACAAGTGGTGGTGATATTTTGGTCTGCCCATATTACATGTGGGCATGCGGAAGAAGGATTGCTATCCATGGATGTGATGAGAAACATATTTGACGCTCCTATCCCCTAAAAAGGAAGGAGACGTATTGTAACATGACTTTGAAAGCATATCAATAAAGAAGGCTATATTTCATACTACTTTTATCTTGTGTCAATTCATCTATGTTCTTTCAATATATAGGCTTTTAGCGTTAAGTTTGGTTTTACACGCATCGTGCTTGGCATATTCCTTTTTGTTTTCGTATCCTCATGCTTTCAGTGGCGATCACGGTGGGACCTCTATCCCTTGATTTTTAAGATTAAATTTTTGATTAAATTTGCTTGTTTTTTCTTTATAGGTACCAAGTTTTCAAACGTTGGACTATTTCAGAGCAAAAATTCAGAGACATCCAATTTGGGCAGAGAAGAGGTAGAGGTCTTAAACACCTTCTATCAAAATTTTGTTGTTTGTTCTCTGGTTATTTGCTTGCATAGGAGAGTTTGAATGCTTGTTTTCTTCATTTATGCAACTTAAAAAGAACCCCACACACCACATGGTAATTTGAAACAACAAGGAGTTGGTCGTAAAACCCCAACCCTTGAGCAAGACCAACGGTGGATTTCATCACCACCTTGGCTTGAGATATTGCATACATTACCCCGATCGTGACTGTTGCTAGACGTAAATCCTGATGAAAGCTGACCAAGTGTAGTCGGGGTGATTCCCAATGCATGAGGATAAGTCTTCTATGGTAGGTGTCATAAACAGAGTGATTCCCCTTCCATACCGCCTATGTTCCATGTACCATCTGCTCTCACGTACCAATAGTTTCCCTCACGTAAGGGCGGGTATATAGAGAGGTTGGTATATCGGTCTGGCAATGGTATATCGAAGGGGCGACCATTTTTTGGGAGTCATAAGAGCCATCATTTTGCATTTAAACGTTCTTTCCACAAGCTTTCAAACAAACATCAAAACACACCAAATCAGATTCTAGGGCACACTTTTAATATTTAAACGAGATAACCATTGTGTTTATTGTGTGTTTCCTTTCTGTTTAAGTGTAGCATAAAAAATCCTAAAAGAGATAAAAATCTACTCATCTTTAGGAGCACATCACCATGGTGTACACTCGTAGCCGAGCCCAATCACGGGCAAGCACTGCAGAAAGTGTGCAAAGGGGGACAAGTCACCTTCGATATAGTCCTGAGGACTTAGCCATCCCGCCTTGGTGGCAAGGCACCCAAGATAGTCCACATCATGCCATCACAGAATAGGACTATAGAGGCACCTCTTGGAGAGGCACCCCCACTCAGCATAGGTCCTTTCAAGAGGAGAACCTACACGTAGCACTCAACGTAGACAGGAGACCTCCCTTAGAAGCTCGTTATGGGTGGCCTAGTGATGAAGTGCTAGAGCAATAGAGGGTCCAGAAGGAGGGGCCACAGGATTTCGTCATCCCTCCTCTACCCCGCATTACTATTAGAAACACTAGACAATATCCAGAGTATCAGGCTCTCCAGACAGGGCAAGACAATTCTGCCCGCACCTTTTATGCATACGAAAGAGAGGGCGAGGAAGACCACTATGTTCCTCAAGAGCAGTACACAACATGGGAACGATGCACCTCCGCACCCGCTATGTATCAAGATCACCCATTGAGGCCGGAGCCTCAGGTAAATGCCGCTAACCTCGATAGAGGGAAGCAACCCATAGGGGTCTCAGATCACCACGACCGAGATAGACATGTAGGAGAGGCATCTAGGCTTCCTAAAAATGAGACGATGGAACAAAGTGACTTGGCATTTGCCAAACATGCCACCCACCAAGCGTAGATTACGTAGCTCAGGCAAGATCAACAATAGTTAGAACATCTGTGTCACCTTAACAAAGAGCGCATTCAGCGTTAGACAACCGAATTGCTTCATAACAATGTGCCTGAGAAGGTCCCAACTCCTCGTGCACATAAAGTAGAAGTGTATGAGAGGCATAACCCTTTGGTGCGAGACAGGTCTCCACGACCTCATCAAGTACTGCCTCCAAGACCTCCTAGACCTGAGCGGGAGGCCACTCCTAGAAACAATGATGGGCACCCTCCGCGGGCACCCACCTATGCTTATAGGTCTTGGCCAGGCACTCCTCAAGAAGCCTATGAGGAGTATGAACAAGAAGAAGAGCGGGCTGAAATGCCCTACCAAGGCAGAGGGGGTGCTACCCAGCCACCCCTCCATAGGCTTCAAGTTCCCCACAACCCACAGTGGGAGCAAACCAAGGAGGAAGAAATCAAATCCTTCGATGCATATAAAGCGCTGCTAGAGCGCTTAGAATCTATGGAGATCAAGACTTCTGGGCACCAAAATCCCACTTTACGCCAACTCCATAGTCATCCTGTGCATCCGTCAGTGTCGACACCTCCATACCCTGAACACTTTAAACTACCCTAGTTGGCACTCTTTAGAGGGGAGGAGGATGCCCAAGAGCATGTGACTAGATTCCTGAGCCAGTGCTTTGGCATTCAGGACAATGATGCTTTGTTACTAAGAACATTTATAACCACATTCGTAGGCCCTGCCTCGGATTGGTTCACTCAGTTGCCCAAACATAGCATCAGTAACTTGGATCAGCTAGTGGATGCGTTCCTCGAATGCTTCACCTTCAACACCAAGAAAAAGGTATCATTAAGTGACCTAGCTAGCCTCAGGTAGTATGAGGAAGAGACCATGGTGGCATATGGGAACCGATGGAGGACGTTGCTTTCAAAGCTGCCCTACCTCCCTCCCATGTCCGACCTGACTCAGATGTTCTCAAAGAGCTGTTTGAGATCGATCTCCATGCTATTGTAGCTACAGCAATATGCCACTTTAGAGGAAGCTCTGGTGCAAGCCAGAATCATTGAGGAGATCAAGATACAGGATGGCGAGATCACCAAACCTAAGAAGAAAGAATGGACCAAGAACACTAAAATAGGGACCACGCAATCGAAACCTACTATGGTCAATCAGGTTGCTATCAATGTCCCTAAGCCTGCACAAGCAACACAGCCTCAAAAGGCTAACTATCAAGTGGTGCCTCCTAAAAATTATGATAGAGAAAACCAGAGGCAGGAACAAAATTAGTAGCGTCACCCTAGGCGACAATTTACACCTTACACAGAGTCCAGAGACTCCCTGTTTGACCGCTTGTCAGCGGTGAACTTGATCAACCTGCCAGAGATTCAAACTATAGACCCCAATGCACCGAAGCCTAAGGGGTACCAAGAGGACTTGTACTATAGGTTCCACAGATGGAAGGGACATGATCTTAATGCATGTTGGAAATTCAAAGGTTTGGTACAAGACCTAATCGACAATAAGACATTGGTGGTGGACAACCCCGTAGCACCAAACAACCAACATATGGGAGTCTTCAGAGACCCCTTGCCTACCCATGATGCACAGGCAAAACCCCTTCAAGTCAATGAGGTGCAACAGAATTGCCCCATGCAGGGGTATGTAGGGATGATAAGCATAGTGACTAGGAACAAGAGGTATCAAGGAGCTGCCCCTATGGTGGCCACTGGAGAAGTTCCATCGACGTCACAACCTCAACAACACCCTACGCAACTTCCCCCACCTAGACCAGTGGCCATGATTCGGACTAGACTTACCCAAAGTCTAAGGACCACGTCGGCTAGGCTCTCCATATACGAGCTCATTCAACAATCAATGCCCCATCGGGAGGCTCTAATGGAGATTTTAAAAGCCATCGAGCTGTAGCCCCATGAAGCAAACTCTTTCAACAACTTTGTGGGACATGTAAAACAATGTACAGAACCAGTCATCACCTTTAGAGAAGATGAATTGAAATCAATGACTGGTGATGTGGTGGATCCACCCCTGCACGTTATTGCGTGGGTCAACGGGATTCCATATAAGAGGGTGTTGGTGGACACTGGCTCGTCCAGTAATATCATCACAACAACAGCATTGAAACATCTGAAGTTGTCGGCATCTCACATCGTGGCTTCCACTTATACCCTACGAGCATTCAATGATGCAATATGCTCGATGGTTGGCACAATTGTCCTACCTATCCAAGTGGGACAAAAGACTATTCATACATTGTGCCACATCTTGGAAGGTGAGATGGCTTATAATATCTTACTGGGCCAGCCTTGGATCAGGGACATGAAGTGTGTCCCTTCAATAGCTCATCGATGCCTAAAGTATACATTTGAAGGATAGGTGCATGTAGTCCCGATAGACTTAGAGCCCTTCAAGTACTGCAATACGATGCAATTCATGCCGCAATCGACCCTTCCATCAACACATTTGGATTTTTAGTTGAATCCATCTAACCAGGGTCCGATTCCGTAGGCATCCCCATTGCTCGAGTCCATCGAATCCCCAGTCGGGTCCATCTTCCTCATCTGGTCCTTCAACAATGATGCCACCTACGGTGGCCACACCAAAGGACAAGGGAAAGAAACCCCTAGAAGAGGAACCACCCCTAGTCTCAACCATCTCTACCGAAGAGATGCCTAGCAGAATGGAAGTCGAGATGCCTAGTTCGCCCCACATGGAGTGGACTCGGGAAGGACTCCCATTCGCTTCCCCTCAACCGCCAACGGTCACCGTTGAGATGGCCAACATGGGCCTGGGGGAGTATCTAGTGAGGAACATTGTAGCAACACCCACACTTGAGTCCATGCAGGACATGGGGAGGCCTCGACTCCCCATCGGCTCTGTGGTTCCTCTAGGCTACCCACCCAATCAGACAAACTTTGTTTATGGGGGCCTGGATAATGGCGTTGAAACTTGTATGCAAGAAGATGAAGATGAAGAGCCCTTTGCAGAGGATGTCAACTATCTGTCCAACCCTGACTTCGCTTTGAGATATCTTGGCCAATGCAATTGGCATGGATATGGGTTGGGCAGGTATGAGCAAGGAGTGCGTGTTCTTTGCCAACCGAGATATCAAATGTCGTATGACAAGTCAGGAGTAGGGTTCAACCACCCCTTGCCCCTAGACATCTTGGTAGAGAACATGCAAGGCCTAGGGATAGGCAACAAGGATGGGTTGGCATCAGATCCATATGCCAATCCTAACACAACATATACATTGGGAGATTATCTCCCATTGCTAACAACCAACCTTGTTGACCATAACAACCCTTTCCCTTCGGCCGAACAGGGAGAAAATTTGAGGACTCACCTACAAGAGGGATATGGACAAGACCAAGAAGGGTCTTCAGAAGATGAGTCAGAATACGAGGTAGCACCTTGGGATCCTTTCGAGTCTGATAGCAATCATTCACAAGTACATCCCATGGATGATTATCAGGAGAGCTTCCTGACAATGTTCCCTTTGGATGCTCCAATTGAGCATATGCCACCTCAAGAGAATCAAGTCCCCCTGCAGAGAGCGGAACAACCTCGATGGGACCACATTAATTTGCTCGAGCAAGATGAGCCTCATATGTCACAAGCAGCTGTTGGAGCCAACGAAGGCCTTTGGATCTCTGACAGTGATTACGAAGATGAAACTGAGATGGCTTATCTCAATCATATGCGACAACAACAATATCCCTTGGACATAGATGACATGTTTGAACAGTTACACATAGGGCCAAGGCATAGGTGGCACCTAAACCCGACGTAGTTATAGCAATTACTGCACCCGCCACTCTAGGTACATAGAGAGCATCTTCCACCTGGAGACCCTATAAAACCATCAGTGCCTAGGGTAGACCCTATCTTCGTATCCATGCATAGGGCTGATCCATTTGTGCCAGTACCCACAGAGCCAGATCCGGAGCACAAAGATCATCTAGGATGTCCGAGCAACAACACCCATGGTAATGGAGACCACAATCATTTCATCAACATGATCTCCATTGATTTAACCGCCCCCATCCATGATCCAACCGACCCAACATGGTCATTGCATCTAGACCTAGATGCTATAGACTGGGATCATGCTGACACACCGCCATCCCCATCAGAGTATTGGCCTTGCGGTGGGATGTTCCATTTCACCCCAGGATAGACTCAGGATGTCTTCCATGCTGAAGAGGAACCTGATGTTCCGAACGATGATCTAAATTCAGCAAATGATATCCACTTGATCCCAACTCCACACCAGTTGGAGGACGGGTCCCACATGTCGATCGAGGAGATGACTGACGTAGACATCGGCTCAGATCCAGTGAATTTGCAAATCATCAAGCTAGGGGTAAGTCTATCCCCCGAAGAGCAAGCCGACTACATTGCCCTTCTCAAAGAGAAGAAGGAGGTTTTTGCATGGTCATACAAAGACATGTCGGGGCTAGACCCATAGCTAGTCATGCATAATCTAACGCTTGATCCGAAAGTCAAGCCAGTAAAGCAAAAACTATGTAAGATGCACCCAATAGTGGCCTTAATGGTCAAATATGAGCTACAAAAGTTGTTGGATGCATAGTTTGTCATCTGCATGGATTACCCGCCATGGTTGTCTAACATGGTTCCCATCAAAAATCCTGACGGGAGGATTCGCATATGCACCGATTTTTGAGATCTAAACAAAGTGAGTCCTAAGGATGATTTTCCCTTGCCGAGCATCGATGCATTGGTAGATGCTACAGTGGGCCATGAAATGCTTTCCCTCATGGATGGTTTCTCGAGATACAATCAAATTCGTATCAATCCTGAAGACCAACTAAAAATGGCGTTCACAATGCCTTGGGGGACATTTTGTTATAAGGTCATGCCTTTTGGCCTTAAAAATGCTGGCGCCACCTACCAACGTGCCATGACGTACATCTTCCATGATTACATGCACAAAACTTTGGAAGATTACATGGATGATTTGTTGGCCAAATCTCTTTTGCACCCAGATCATCTCGATGACTTAAGCAAGATCCTCGATCGCCTCATGGAACATAAAGTCAGACTAAACCCCAAGAAGTGCGTCTTTGGCATCACATCTGGAAAGCTCTTGGGTTACATAGTCTCCAAACGAGGAATTGAGGTAGACCCACACAAAGTCAAGGCAATCCTTGAAATGCTTCCTCCAACTACCATCAAGCGACTCAGAAGTCTATAGGGAAAGGTCGCGTCAATCAAGCGCTTCATAGCGCAGCTATCTGACAAGTGCCGACCCATGAATAAATTATTGCACAAGGGGGTAACATTTCACTGGGATGACGAGTGCCAGTCAACCTTTGATGACATTAAACAATACTTGGCTTCACCACCAGTATTGGCACCACCTAGACCAGGAGTGTCATTCTACTTATACATCTCAGCCTATCGAGGTGGCACTTGGGCGCCATGTCTGTCCCAGAAAAATGAACTACACAAAGAACAGGCTACTTACTATCTTAGCCGCACCCTGGTCAGTTATGAACTTAACTATGCATACGTTGAGAAGCTCTGCTTGGCAGTGGTGTTTGCTACCAAAAAGCTATGCCACTACATGCTCAACAATACGATGTATGTTGTGTCTAAGGAGAATCCATTGTGATACATGATGAGTCATACTTATCATAGTAGCCGCACGGAGAAATGGATCATGTTGTTGATGGAGTTTGACATAGAATTCATTGGACAGAAATCCATAAAAGGTCAAGTCATCATCGATCAACTGGAAGAGGCTCCTCTTGAAGACGATCAGCCTCTGACCGTAGAACTACCTGATGATGGGGTTTTTCATGTTTCAGAATCGCCAGATTCTGATGAGCCTGAGTCACAGGCTGACATGACCTTATTCTTTGATGGTTCTAAATGTGAGCAAGGAGGTGGCACGGGAATTGTATTCTTCACTCCACAAGGGGCTCCAATGCCTCTGTCATTTAAATTAAACTTCCCATGCACCAACAACAATGTAGAATACGAAGCCTTGCTCATAGGTCTTCAGACAACAATCACCATGAACATTAAACGTTTAAACATCTTTGGTGATTCGTTGTTAATTGTCAATCAAGTAAAGGGGATATTCCAATGTAAATGTCCAGTTCTGTAGGCCTACAAAGCCCTTGTGGACAAATTCTTGGCACAACTTGAATGGTATGACATCGAGGCACTCCCTCGATCATCGAATCATTTTGTGGATACTATGGCCTCCTTGGGGTCACTAATCCCGCAAGACCCTTTCGGTGAGATGACAACCATTCAGGTCAAAACATTATCGCAATCCATGATGGAGCGTGCAAGCTCTAACCTAACGCCAGGAATCCACCTGATCCAGATTGAACCATCTCAGGATAGGTTCTCTCGAATCCATGATTGTCTGACTCGAGCCAAATGGGGGTCCTTGTTCTCCCCGACTCCTCTTAATAGCAACACAACGCTATTTTTACAAGTTCTTTCCCGCTCAACTTTTTCTAGGGATGGACTTCAAGAGGGATTGGTCGTTCATACCATCGAGGTTTTTGATCAGCAGGATTGGTACACACCCATAAGGGATTACCTCAAGCTAGGTAACCTCCCACTTGGATTGACACAAGCCATGAAAAGATCATTTAAATAGAAAGTGGCAAAACATGTCTTGTTAGGAGACATTTTGTATCATCGAAGCTATGAAGGAATCCTCCTCCATTGCTTGGACCAGCAAGAGTCCGCTTGGGCGATCACCCAAGCACACGATGGTACATGTGGTGGCCACTTCAGCGGTATGGCCATCGCAAAGCGCATTCTTTGCATGGGCTATTATTGGCCATATTTAGAGTGAGATTGTTGTGCATATGTAAAGAAGTGCATGAAGTGTCAACACCATGCTAATTTGACACACGTACCTTCTCAAGCCTTGCAACCGATCCAATCGGCTTGGCATTTTTTGTAGTGGGGCTTTGATCTAATCGAAAAGATCTCCCCTACGTCATCGGGTCATCACACGTTCATCATAATGGCCACAGAGTACTTCACCAAGTGGGTGGAAGCAATTCCGCTAACCTCTACGACTGGAACCCGCATTGCGGAGTTTATTTTGCATAACATCATATGTCATTTTGGTATTCCATCCAAGATCCTTTCGGATAATGGGACGTCATTCAAGAATAAATATGTGCGTGCTTTGACCACAAAGTACAAAATTCAGCATAGTTTTTCAACACCCTATTATCCGTAGGCAAATGGGCAAGCAGAGGCGTCAAACAAAATGCTAGTCGCCATCCTCAAAAAGACCATCGTAGATAGTCATAAGGATTGGCACATTCAAATCCCGCTTGCCCTATGGGCTTATCGCACTAGCATTCGGATGCCCACTGGGGCAACTCCATTTTCATTGGTGTATGGCTCCGAGGCAGTCATGCCTCTTGAGTTGGAAATCCCTTCCCTACGCATTTCAATGCAAGAGTTCATCGATGATGACACTGCACGGCAGGCCTGGTTAGACCAACTGACGTTGCTCGATGAATGACGCATCAATGCTCTCGAGCATTTGCGTATCTATCAAGAGCGACTTAAGAAAGCATACAACATGAAGGTCCACCTAAGGGAATTTCAGGTTGGTGACTTGGTCTTAAAAGAGAACCAACAGAATTCTAATTTGTCATCCCATCTAAGGGACAAGTTCATGGCAAACTGGTTAGGTCCTTATGTGATTGATAGTAGAATAGGACCTGGAACATACCGGCTCACCTCTCTTGAAGGAATCAAGGAACTAGAACCCTTGAACATCAGTCATTTGAGGCCATTCCACATCTAGAGAGCCATAGTCCAACCAAATGCTCCAAAGGTATCCATAAACCCTTTGGTCAAGCCAAAAGCTCCAAGGATTTTCACAATCGCTTGGTCAACCCAAAATGCCCCAAAGGTATCCATAAACCCTTTGGTCAAACCAAAAGCTCCAAGGATTCCCACAATCACTTGGTCAACCCCAAAAATGCTCCAAAGGTATCCATAAACCCTTTGGTCAAAACCAAAAGCTCCAAGAGTTACCATAACCGCTTGGTCAAAATAAATATTCAAAAACAAACAAAAACAATAAAATCATCAAAAATAACAAAAAAAAATTGCATTTCAATTCCATGCATACTCGTAAAAATCAAAATACAAAAATATAGGTTGCATTAGGCATCACATCCATACATTGCATATTTGCTAGGTCATACAAGTCAAAAGCACCATAGACTATCATTACTTGGCAATTCCATCATTTTCCACATCAAATCCATTTTATAAACGCATACATCCAGAATAACACCATCGCCATTTTTAGCATAGTCAGTTGTCTCCTAATGTATATAGGGTTTTCGTCATTCAACTGTCTTTAAATTGCTAGCCAAAAACTGTACAAAGTTAAACAGATTTTACAAGGGAAAGTTTTACTTGGATCACGCCTCGTTACGTAACATCCCTACACAAGTTAAAACACATAAAATAATTCCTAAGTTGTGTGAATGCAAGAGAAACCTACAAAGTAGTCTAGGGTACCATAGGTGAAAGATTAGCCTGTTCATCCCCCTATGCGAATGGTTCAAGAATGCTGAGAATTGACAAAAGGATGAGCTCTTCCCCATCAATTCCCCCTAATAAATAGTGGTTTTCACCACTACCAAAAATCCCAATCATCATTGGTCCCCAAAGTTGTAAGGATTCGTACTACACGTCCCTGCCAAGGATGGGTAGTCATCCCCAAGACCTAAAAGGATCGATGCCATTCAAAAACAAAATTCCCACAAACCATCATCACAACCATCTCCACTCACCTTTGGTCTCAAAGTTGTAAGGATTCGTACTACACGTCCCTGAACAGGATGGGTAGTCATCCCCAAGGCCTAAAAGATCAATGCCCTTACTTCATAATCTCCATCATCCCCTTTGGTTCCCAAAGTCGTAAGGATTCGTACTACACGTCCCTGAATAGGATGGGTAGTCATCCCCAAGGCCAACAGGATCAAGGCCATTCATAAGCCACAAACTTACAAGCTCAACCTTACAAATGCTCAAAATACAAAATCAAATAACAGTGGTTATCACCACTATTCAAAATCCTTGCTCAAAAAGAAAAACAAAAAGAGAAAAATAAATAGTGATTTTCATCACTATGTAGACGAGCAAGTATCCTAAACCATTGAGCAAACACACAACCTGAACTTGAATCCCTAGAATTCTCAGCATTTGAAAACCATCTAGGTGATCCTCATTACGGGTTTGGTGGACAACCTACCTGGCAATGGCGGTATCCTAACCGCATGACGATATGTCTATCACATTAGCTTTGCATGTGCGTAGACCAATGTTTGCATGTGGATGAGCTAGCTTATGGTACCTTAGATTGTCTCATGGATTAATCTTACTAAATACAACAATGGAGTTAGTGGAGCTAATTAGGTGATCCTTAGTACAGGTTTGGTTGATAGCCTATCTGGCACTGGTGGTATCCTGACAAATACCACATAAATGAACTCAATTGCACACATAGGGATGTGAAATAACTTGGTTAAATTCAAGTCGGATTTATACCTTGTTCAAAAGTCTTGCGAGATAAATGTACAGTCTTGGCTAGTTAGTTAAAATATCTGAATCTCAGAAAAGCTTAACTACATTTTAAAACAACTGGTACATTTCATTCCATACATCACCATAAAAAAATATGCAAAATACAAAAACAAAGTTTTCACATGCAAAGTCATTCCACAAAGTCATCCCATTAGTACAACAAGCCAGTCAAATCTTGCACAGTCTATGGTGCCATCGACAAGTTATCAACAACTCATTTCATTCATTCCATATGCATACATCATATAAATTAGAAACATCGCATTCATAATAGCATATGCATACATCAATGTAAATACATGTACATAAAAACAAACCATGAAAAGTGCATAAACACCAAAAAAGAGTCATCTGTATATATATCATCAAAAATGCCCGTAGGCTACAATGAACCGGTCCTCTGACCTCGCAACAAAAGCCAAAAGCTCAAAAACCCCCAAGCCTAGGGCATCGGCCACCATGATCACGCAGGATCGGTGCGACGGGAACTACCCCCATGGTGTGGGTCCTATGGGACCTCTCAGGGCGACTGTTGCTCGCCCCCGCATCATGCCCACTAGTGCCCCCTCATCTAGCCGCTTGTGACGAGATGATGTTGACTGCTCAGTATCATTATCTCTCATCCGATGCGAAGAGCCACCTCCAAGGGGCTCAGGTAACCGCCCACCGAGGTGGATAATCTCTCCCTCCATATCCATCCGATGCCAAAACCACTGCCTCCCATCGAAACCACTCTACCTCCCATCGATGGTAATAAGCTACTACATCATCATGCTATGCCAATGTCTTCTCCTTCTCCACCAGCTGTGCCCGTAGGAGATCCCTCTCCCATGCAGCATTGGTGTCCCCATCCCCTCGATGGTACGCAGCAAATGCGTTCTCCCACTTCGCCAGTTGAGTCCGCAGGAGATCCCTCTCCTGCAAAGCCTCTCCTAGCTCCTCATCTCGTCTCCGTAGCAAGTCCTCCAATCATGCTATCTCAATGCAATGCCTTACCTCCACATCCTCGAACCCTGCCTGAGGCATCGACATCTCCGAAAAGGCAGGCTGCTCCGGCTCCCACTACTCCGGGACGTCCTGCATCTCTGGCTGATCCAGCACCCCAAACTCCCCTCCAACATCCTCAACCTCCACCAAGTCCGCATCATCCAACGGAACTCCCCAGCCCTCTCCTAGTGCCTCTGCACCCTCATCCCCTGCTGCACCCCCTAGAGGTCCCTCACCTCGCCATCACCGCAAAGTCCACCACTGCTCATACTCGATGGTAACCCCGACGTCATCCACATCTAGGACATCAATCACTGTATCTGAATCCTCACCAAGTGGCGCAACGACTGGCCGGTCTAGAGTCCTCTCATCCCCCGACATCGATAGACCATGGGCTCACCAGGAAACCCCTGGCGCACCCCAAACTATCGTGTAACCCGACCATAAGGGAAGAACTCCTGCTCAGTCCCATGCCACCCAATCAGCCATCCCCCTCCATACCCATCGAAGCCACTCTCTACACCTCGAGCCAGGTAGAATCCCGATAGGGGTGCCAGAACACCTCCCCTAGAGCAAGCCGAGTGAAGGCATCGACATAGTGCCCTACGACACCTGCCCATCATCGACTCTGACCTTGCTCCTCAGACCTCCACCATAATGCCCCGTAACCGATCTCTCGGTCTACCATCTCCACCCGAGTCATCCAGGGCAGCCCCACCGGCCTCTCCACCACTATGTGTTGCCAAGCCCAACACTGCAACAAGTAGCTACAGCTAATCCCCTTCACCTCCGATAGTGGACCTCGTACAACTCATCATAGAGCTATGCCAGTAGATTCTATCCCCATCTCATGATCATAGGAGCCTCCGTAGGACACTCCACCAACCGAAACACCACCTCTAGCAGGTTCCATGAGAACCTCGCACCCGAAGAGTCGGGGAGAAGCATGTTGGAAATGAGGCCCATAAGTAATGCGTGCCTCACTCCCAACACACCCCTCTCTAGCCACCATCGAACCAATATGCCACCAATATGGCAGTCACCCTCTGCCCTCTCCACTAGGCTGTCCACCCCCATCTCCTCTCCATGCCCAAAATAGCGTATCAACACTATTGTCCTCTGATCCCGTGACATCATCCGGATCGACAGTCCATCTATTGGAATCCGAAGAATCCGATAGACATCCTCCAAGGTCACCATCATCTCCCCTATTGGGAGATGGAAGGTGTTGGTCCGGGGATCCCACAAGTTGATCAGGGTCATCAGATAGGCCCGATCCCCGACCACCGGCTCTAGTCGAGTCACCTGCTTGAGCCCAAGGGCGTCAAGCCAATCCCAGTCAGCCAAAGTCAGTGTCGCATGCGCTTCAGTGAAAATAGTAGGCACCCGATACCGGCTCTTCACAACTTGCAAAAGAAAACAACATAAAAACATTAAAACAATGAAAAATTGTACAACAATAACATGAATATACAACAATGCATCAAAATGTACAGCCAAAAACATAACAAAATTCAAAAAACTAATTTTTCAGTTCTAGGGTTTTTAACTCTAACTGATAAATTCAAAAAACAAACAAAACATTCAAAAACAATAATTTGTCAGTCCTAGGGTTTTTAACTCTACACTGATAAATTAAACAAAAACATAACAAAATTCAAAAATAATTTGTCAGTCCTAGGGTTTTTAACTCTAACTGATAAATTAAAAACAACAAAAATTCAAAAAAATAATTTGTTAGTTCTAGGGTTTTTAACTCTAACTGATAAATTACAAACAAAAAAATTAAAACAACATAATTGTTTGTCAGTTCTAGGGTTTTTAACTCTAACTGATCAATTAAAAAACAAACAAAAAAATTCACAAAATAATTTCTCAGACCTAGGGTTTTTAACTCTAAACTGGTAAATTAAAAACACAAAAACAAAAACAACAAATAACTAGGGTTAAAGCTACATTTTTACGCTCAGTTTTACCCTACGTTTCTAACTTAAGTTTTGATCTTTGTTAAATTCGGGTTAAGCGAGTTTTTAAGTTATGTTCTAAACTAAGTTTTCAACTAAACTTTTGATCTTTGTTTAACTAGGGTTAAACTAAGTTTTAAGCTAAGTGTTAATTTTGATAGACTAGGGTTTCATTTTTAAATTTGAAAAACAAAAAAAACAAAAAGACAAAAAAACAAATAACTTGTGGTTTTAACAACTGTAAAGTAAACAAACAATAAAGAGGAAGGGCACTTACTGGTCTCGCTTCGGCTCCATCGCTCGATCCGGTTCATGCACTCATGGTCGTAGGAAAATTTTGGCAGTGCTTCGCTTCACAGAATTGACCTCCTCCTCCTCAGAGCTCCAAATCGCCAAGAAAAACAAATGCAAATGAGCCCAAAACTCAGTTTTGGCCTTTAAATAGGCTTTTGAGCCTGTACTCGTCCCCCCTAGGATGAGCACTTTGGTTAGCACTCGTCCCTCCCTAGGACGAATACTAAATAGGAATTCGTCCCACCCAGGGACGAATACAGAGCAAAAATTTCAAAAAAAGCAAAAATTGCACAAAATGCACCAAAAACAAGCAATAAAAGTGTCCAATAAGAGTGCTTTTGCACTTGACATTTCGGGCATGCAAAATAGATGTCGGGGTCACAAATCCTCACTATCCTACTCCCTAAGAAGGCTACCATAGCCGGACCGCTCCACGGGAAGACGGATTTTTGAGAATTTCATCCCCAAACGACGTCACCAAAACGGGTCAAAACCCATCCAAAAATAGCAATAACATTGCCGAACGAAGGCGCTTTTGCGCCTGACATTCTTGGCATCCAAAATAGACATTGGGGTTACAAATTGTTCCTATCCTACTCCCTAAGAAGGCTATCATATCCGGACCACTCCACGGGAGGACGGATTTTTGACAATTTTAGCTCCAAAATGCGTCACAAAAAGGGTTCACACCCACCAAAAATAGGTCAGAATGTTCAAAAATGCTTTCGCATTCAATGGTAAACAACTGAAGGCACCCTTACCTAAGTCATCTTGGGTCAAGTGACTCATCGCTTTTCTCATGTCGGTCATTCCCTCATCGATTCGTCGCTTGAGGGGGTAGTCACACTTAGTCACCAATCAACAAAAACATACCCAATCAAGGAAATGACATGCATTCAAAGGATCATTGACAAAGACAATCATGCCCTTGCTTGGGGCAGCAAACAAGCAATAATCACAAGTTGATCAAACACTTGGCATTCATGAATCATGAACTCAAGGTTCCCACAGACAAAAGGTTGCGCCCTTTGCCTATTCATGACTGATCAATGTCCAAGTTCAAGTAACACCTCACCGAAAAAGGTTAACACTTGAATTAAGTTCCTTAGCTCGTCGGAAGCAAGGATTCAAGAATGCATGCCCTTTCCATACTTGGGGCATCAAGAGTTGGTTAGGTTACTGAGAAACCCTAATCATTAGTGCTTTGGTTATCTATTTTTTCTCGACGTTGCACCTTGCACAATGCTTCCCAAAAAGGGGCATCTGTAGACACCAAAACAACACCAATCCGATTATGTGACAACAAGCGCTGATCGCATTGACACACACAGCCCCTAGGGCAGCCCCTAGAGGTTAAACAATGGTCCTAACCACTCCCAAAAGTAGTTTTGGAGGTCAGAGGTCAATTTGGCACCTTTTTGGCACCTTGCTCTCTACTCGTCCCACCCAGGGATGAATACAAACTGGCATTCATCCCACCCAGGGACGAATATCAGCATTCGCCCCAGGGTGAGGCGAATAGCAAGTTTGACTGGCAAAAAGTCAAACCTCGACAAGTTTGCCAGTTAACTGAAGCTTCAAGCCATGCAATTGCGAGGAATAGCTTCAAATCAAGAAGAGAGACTTCAGTCATGCATGTCTTTATTTTAGAGACCTCATGCAAGGAGATTCTAAATCAGGGAATTATCTTTTCTCTCAAAATAGGACAAACAACTCAAGTGGCGCCCTCGCATGCGCAATTCAAACAGAGAGACCCTAGGTCTATAAATTGGTGAGTTTTCTCACCCAAAATATATACAGAGAAGGAGCATTTGAGCAACGAAGTGCTGCCAATTTACATACCTACTTGCGATTTGTGCCTTTCACATCCTTAATCTCTCATTCGAAAGGGAGGTTATTGGGTGATTATTGGAAGCACGAATCCGGACCCAAAACCCGATTTTTGGCCACAATATTCCACAAAATTTGTCGAAAACACCCCATAAGAAGTTTTGGACCCATCCCAAGTGGATTGGTGCCGAAACAGAGTCCCAAACGGTGGGCGTTCTGCCCCTGGGCCCCCCAAGTTGTCACAGCCCTAATCGCCCCACCCCAGAATGATTAGAAATCTGTGATAGATTTCTCTGATTTTTCTTTTGCATCTTATTCTAGGTCTGTTAAATAGGCTGTAGTTTAAATTTCACTTCATTCTGAGCAATTTTGACCAGGTTTTTATCATTTCTCGCCTTTACTAACTTGCAGATGGCACCAGCAAAATCTGGGTGATAGAGGCCAAATTGGAGAAATCTGACCTTCTGGGTCTTCCCAAAACACCCCCAATTAGCTAACCCCAACTTTGCAGGTCATTTGGAGCTTTCTGGATAGGACATTGAAGAGGGTGCTTTCTGACAAGTTATTGCAGGTCTATTCGTCCCACCCTGGAGCGAATACAAATCTGTGAGGAATTTCCAGACTGTTCCTTTTGCAGTGGCCTCCTGGTAACATATTTATGCTTCTGTTAAAATTTTAGGTCGATCCGAGGTCATTTGGTTATCGTTTTAATATTTTCATGCATACACTAACAATAGGCCTTGGGAAATACATGTTTTATTCTGTCTGCAGGTGCTACTAATATTTTCTGTTTCTTTGAACGTAGGTTTCCGACATCAGAGGAGCAGGAAGGAGTAAAAAATCATATACACAAGTGGCGACAACGTTTTGGTCCGCCCATCTTACATGTGGGCACGCGGAAGAAGGATTGCTATCCATGGATGTGATGAGAAACATATTTGACGCTCCTATCCCCTAAAAAGGAAGGAGACGTATTGTAACACGACTTTGAAAGCATATCAATAAAGAAGGCTATATTTCATACTGCTTTTATCTTGTGTCAATTCGTCTATGTTCTTTCCTTTTATGCATTTTCAATATATAGGCTTTTAGCGTTAAGTTTGGTTTTACACGCATCGTGCTTGGCATATTCCTTTTTGTTTCCGTATCCTCGTGCTTTCAAAAACATTAATGGTAAAATAAACTTATTGATAAATGTTTGTTGATATATGTCACTCGCCTTCTACCACTCACCTTCTATCACTCGCATTCTACCACTCACCTTCTACCACTCACCTTACACCACTCGCATTATACCAATCAACTTAGACTAGTCACCTTGTGCCAATTGCCTTGTTCTAGTTGCCTTATGTCGATTGCCTTGTGTCAGCCACCTTGTATTAATCACCTTGTGTCAGTTAACTTATGTCACTTGCCTTTTTCCATCCACCTTGTTTTAGTCAGCTTATGCTAGTCAACTTATGTCAGTCAGCTTGTGTCAATCACCTTGTGCTAGTCACCTTATGGGAATTACCTTTTGCTATTCGCCTTATGTCAGTCAAGTCCTGCCAATCATCTATGTCAGTCATCTTATGTCAGTCATTTTCTACTAGTCATCTATGCCAGTCACCTTCTGTTAGTCATGTTGTGTTAGTTGCCTACTTTGTATCATTCTCTATCAGAGATAATTAATGTTTTAATTGTATGTGTCGCTATCAGGGTTACCTATATATAATGGGATACAAGATGTGAATTTTTGGGATCATTTTTTTTAATAATTTTAAGATGAAAATTATGCGAGAAATCTAATGGTACCAGGGTGAATTTACCCTAAAAAAATTGATCCTAAAATTTTTGGGCGAATGGCACGACCTCTAGGGCCTCAAAATTCGTAAAATTAAAATTATGAAAATCCGAATATTCATGCTAAATTATGAAATTCACCCTTGTGCATAACCCTAAAAAGAGTAATATTTTATTTCATCCAATTCTATAATTTGGCTAAAATCATCGGATGCAAACGCCTTTCCACAATAATAGAATATTTTAGTCCAATAGTATAGAAGTTTCTAGCATGCTCGATGGGACAAAATGATCAAATTTATCTCACCTCCCCAAAGATTTGAATATTAGGTGAACAATATTGACCTCAATTGCAATTATTGTATGTTCATCTAGTGACTCCCCTCAAAATTTAGAACCCAAAATTATGTTGTGATAAGAATATCAGTTCTACTTGTTAAAATTCATAATCTATGTATTTTTTTCATATCTTTATATGATTACAACGTCTAAAATAAATAAATTTAAAAATCCACCTCCATTTTTAGAGTTATCCACTCATAATCAAAGACACATCGATATTTCACTCCCTGAGTCTTATCTAGAGAGAATTAATTCTTCATTTGTTAGTTTATTGACATCATTAAGTTCTCCATGTCCTAGAATTATGACTCAAAATCTACAATAGGCTCTTTTGAAATTTCCTAATTAGAATACCACTAGACCCTTAGGCCTAAAAAATGTTAATGATATTCCACAAGCTGCACTAAAAGCACTTCCCACTTATGATGGCTCAGCCAAAACTACCTACAAATATTGTTAATATTTGGTATCATTAGCAACAATCCATAATATAAGAGATGATGTTATGGTCATAGTTATTACCATTTCCTTTCGAGGAAAAATACTTAATTGGTATTGAACTTTTGAATATAATAGCATCCACACATAAGCTGACCTAGTTGGACTATTTGTGGATTAATTTAATGAGCTAGAAAATTCATTTTTACTTCTTACATAGTTTACTATCATATAGCATAATCCTTAGGAGGTAATTACTAATTTCAATCTCAAATTTAGTAGAACTTGGAAAAGAATTCTTAAGAATATTAGACCGTCAATACTTTGGCATACATCTATTATATGAGAGTATTAGGTCCTACTTTGGTATTACAAACCCAATAATCAAATATAGTTGACTTCTCTCAAATTTATCAAGCTACCATTACCATTGAGTATAGTGTGATTTATCTAAGGAGACTACCTCCAAGAGCCATAATGTCATACTTTCCAAAAATAGCCTAATCTTATTAGGAAATTAAACCGTGCATAGCTCCCCTCACATTTAGTTATCTTACTTCAATAACTCATATTCCCACACCTAAAGCATTACCTTTGGTACCTATGTTGCCAACACTACCAGTGACTGAGTCTAAAGAGTCACCTATAATATTGAAAGTATTATCCATACTTAAGACTGAATAATAAAGTAATGAAAATTAAGAAAAGATAAGTAGAGAGATCTCAGTTCAAAATATTCCCATTTGTTGCAAATTATTAGAAAGATTCAAGCAATCATATTACTAAAAAGGTTAATAATAGCTATCAAGATCAAGATCCATCCACTTTAAAATCTAAAAGCCACCCTTGGTGTATAGTATGCAATGATCATCACAATATAAATACTTGTATCATGTATCAATATCATATATAGATGGCTACTAAAAAGGTTGAAATATATCAAAAAGGTTAATTCAACATGCTATGGGAACTAGAGCAAATCATGCTTACTCAGGATCCTTTGGAAGAAGAGTATATATCAGTGTTGACAAGATCTAGGAAAGGAAATTACAAGTAGATCCTCAAAAGTTGGAACCATTCAAGGTCCATTTTCTCTCTTATTTTACTCCTCTCCATAAAACATTTCTAGCCATCTTATCTAACTATTTTCATATGGTATGTGGGGTAGCAAGCAAATAAAATTTACAGGTTGGCATGGCTTGAATGATTGACTGCAAAAAGCTTAATCTACCCCCATAACTTAACCATTTGTGAGACCAATGATTAATTATTTCCTAGATACAATTCAAAAAATTCCTCTAGATATCTATTTTTATTTATTTTTAAATGCAAAGGGACCCTAAAGTATACCATTGATAGATACGTCCTTGTGAATCCCAAGATCTCTAAAATTCTATCCTAAAGCTTTTGATCAAAATTGAAAAATACCACTTTGGATTTTTTATAATTTATGACTTGGTTTGTCGTCCTAAGGTAGAAATTAAGTGTATCTCTAATATTTATTGCTTCCCTAAATTTTGCCACTCCCACCAATCTTGTGTCATCCATAAACTATAGGTGAGTCAAAACTTCTTCCCCCACCTTGATATCTATTAGCAAATATTTTTGTCTTCTACTCAAGATGAGTCTACTCAAACCTTCAACCAATATAATAAAAATATAGGGGGAGCAAGGATATCCTTTTTGAAGGCCTTCAGTAGCTCCAAAAGGTTGTGAGGAAAGGCCCTTGATTAACATTGAGTATATCAGAGTAGAAACATGACACATAACCCATTCTATCCAATCCTACGAAAAATCAAAAGTTGCCATCATTTTTGACAAGAAGCTCCACTCGGCCATATCATAAGCCTTTAACATATCCAATTTTATGAACATTCCTATATTACCAAATTTTTGCATTGAATGAATTACCTCTTAAGATAGAACCATAACATCCAATATTTTCCTGCAATCTACAAAATCCCCTTCCTATGAGCAGATAATGCTATGTAGAAGAGGTTTTAGCCACTTAGTCATTACCTTTGTGATTATTTTATATATGAGATTACATAAGGTAATAGGTGTATAATCTGAAATATGCAACCCCTCCTCCCTTTTTGGAATTAAGGTAATGAAATTATGATTTAATGCTTTAAACATTATTTTACTACCCTTGGACTCCTCTATAATAACCATTACATCCTCCTCCAAGTTGTCCCATAAAGCTTGAAAAAACTCAATTGGAAAGCCATTTGGACTTGGTGTTTTTCCAGTGCTCATTCCATAGACTACTTTCTTCAGTTTCTCTCTATCAATGGGTTTAACTAGGGACTGATTTTCTTCATTAGAGATAACAGAGAGTATGACAATAAGAAATTTTTAAGCCTCTTCATCTTACACCATACTTTCATTAAATAGTTTAGAAAAGTAATCCATTGAATGGAAATGCATACCTAGAATTGTATCAAAGGAGTGTCTATTCTCATATTGAAGAGCTTCCATGTTGTTCGTCTGTCTCCTAGCACAAACAACTCGATGGAAAAATTTGGTATTTTTATCACCTTCTAATAACCAAGTGATTCTTGCTCTCTATTTCTAGTAGATCTCCTCTTGGTTGTCAATGTCCTCAACCACTTTACGCAATGCATCATCCTTCTATTTGAAATGCTCTATAATTGTTTCTTCCATGAAGTGTTTTTGAACCTCATCCCATCTAGCCACCAATGGAACTCTTTGTTCTTGGAAGTGTCTTGCTAGCTCACCTCTATTGTTTCAGTTGATCCTTGACATAATGAAGTTTCTTGTGGAATCTAAACATTACTATCCCATATGATGGGTGGAAATCTCCCCACCACTTTAGAATTTTCTTTTGAAATTCATATTTTTGTAACCAAAAGTTTTCAAATTTGAATGGTTTATGATGTTGCACTATCTTTATACCCTTCGAACAACATGGGAAACTAATCTAAAACTAGACCCTCCAAAATCTAAAATTTAATATTCCATTTCACAAATTCCTCCTTTGAAAATAAAAAATGATCTAAATTAACCTTCTTATTATGTGGCTCCCTCCTCTTATTAGGAAATTATAGTTGGTTCCAAGGCATTTAATATCCACCAAGTGTAATGCATGGACTTGGGCAATCATAAGTCGATCCCATGGACCTAAAATTGGGGTTCCCCCTTCCTGATATCTAGAGGATAATTTAGCATTAAAATCCCCAACAAAAATCCATTCTAAATCCTCCCTTGAGACTCTCATGCTATGCACCACTTTCCATTGATGCATCTAACCATCTAGGTTTTGAGCCCCATAAAAATTTATGATTAAAACCTACTCAGTTGTCACATTATTCCTAAAATGCGATGTGAGAACACCCCTCCAAGCCATATGTTCTATTGCCATCCATTAAAGAGAGTTATAGAAAGTAATTATCTCCTATAAGGTCCCATGGGTAGCCACTTGCGTATGACCAGCACCCCTACAAATTCTATTTACTATTTTACACATAAGATCCATCGATATTTTTATCTCCTGGATAAGCAAAAAATCTATTTTACATTTTTCTAAGAGTCTTCGAACAACAAATTGATGGGTTCTATTATTTAAACCCCTAAAATTCCATGATTGTATAATCATTGGTTACCTTGAGAGTAGTAAAAATATATTAGCCTCACCAATCCTCTAGTGATCAATTTATCTTCTTGAATTACTATCAATTCCTTATTTTATTTTCTACCCACTCCTTGAGAGCTAATATATTTTTATCTCTTTTCCACTTGAGTTATCCCTAGAGTTGGATTTTCTCTATTCTTTTCTGCTATACCCATGATGACATCCTTAATTATCGAGTTGCCCTTGGTTATGCACTATCAATGCCCCTACAATATCTAATTGTAGTAACTCACTGTACTTAATTACCTTCTCTAGGATGTGAGGAGGTGAAAGAGGGTCTTGAACATGGTTGTTATTATTTTTATTATTCCCATTAACTCCTCCCATGAATTGTTATTCTTCTTGGTCCACTAGTGTCTTGAAGATCTCATACCTATTGGAGGGATTGAGTTGGGTTTGCTCTTTACGATATTTTTTCTTTTGCCTTCTCTTTATTTTGGGTTATTCAAATCCATATCCCTGTGCTTCTTTTTCTTGATAAATGTTGGTTATTTATTTATTGATTGCTAACTTACCCTCCTTAGGAAGATTTGATATTCCTAGAGGAGCCTCAATTTTTATGTTCATATTTTTTGGGCAAGAACGAGATAGATGCCCATATTTGTGGTAAACTCTGCACTTGAAGGGCAATGCCTCATAATCCAATTGTTGAATCCAAGATAGTCTTGCAAGTTCAAGTTCAACCTCTGCTAGCAAAGTCTGGCTAAGATCCATGTCCATGCATAATCTAGCATAAACATATGTGTTTCCTTCCATTGTGTCTTTGGAAACACCCAAATATATTCCAAGGAAATTACTGATAATTTACAATACCTAATCACTCCAAAACTTGAGGTCTAGGTCAAGCCTAATATACAAGCAAGAGCCAATAAATAAAATATAGTCAATGTGGTTGAATTGGGGCTATTACATGCCACTCTCTTTACAAAATTTTCTTCTCCAATCTAAATTTTTTAGGAGAATGTTTTTGTGTTCCCATTTTATTTTTTATCTTTTATTTGAAATATTTCACCATTTCATTAAAAACTTTTGCACTTACCACCTTTATAATTGTTCATGTGTTTACAATATCATTTTAAGCTCTATTTCCACTTGTTCTTCATCATCTACCTCTACAAGCAAGATATATACAAGGTTTTTGTAAAACCCAAGGCAGGCAAAATAAAAGGTTTTATTTAAAACCATGGATGGCAGATTTGAAATGGGTTTTTCTTAAAACCCATATTGGCTTTTCGTTTCATCGAAAAAGGTGGCCCAATGATGGAGATATTTATTTTTAAATATTTAGTTTAAATTTTAAATTATTTAAAATTTAAATTTAAATTTTATTGAGGAAACTCAGGTTATTATAGGAACAATGGAGAAGGAAGTTCAAGTGCAAGAGAGGCAGGACAAAGCTAGTTGGAAACCACCCCAAAAGGTTGGATTAAAATTAATATTGATGGAGTTGCAAAATGTAATCCAGGTAGAGCTAGAATTGGAGTGGTTTGCAGGAATCATGTTGGGACAGTGCTCTATTGAGAACTACAAGGCCTAGGAAGGGCCACAAACAATGAAATGGAAGCCTTAACTATAAAATATACTTCTATTTGGGTAGTAAAACAAGGTTACAAGAGAATAATCCTAGAATCATATTATCAAATAATGGTAGGAGCTTTCGATTGCATGAGGAATTTTACTTTGAAGACGTGGAGGATGAGGATTCTTGTCATTCAAATTAATGAATTGTGGAGGAAATTAGATGATGTGATTCCATTTTATGTGATTAGAGATATAAATAAAGTGATAGACTTTCTGGCCAAAATGGGTATGTATAATTATGAATCTACCATTCTAAAAGCAACCAAGTCACAACAAATATTTATGCATTGAAGAAAAATGAGGATGCCCATCTACTTCGGATGCAAATAAAAAGAAAAAATAAACCTTTCTTTTCTAAACTCAATAAAAAATGGTATGGTTTGTTATAATGAATAAAAATAGTCTTTGGTTTTCGATCAAGGTTATGCATAGTGGTGAATATTCACAAATTGGGTGAACATTAGTATTTCCAAAATTGGAAATTGGCGAATATGAGGACCCTTGAAATCAGCCCATTCACTTGAAATTTTTAGGACCAATTTTTCTTAGGTTCAATTTACCACAAGATATATCTAAACATAGACATATATGTACTCGTTGGAAAGCTCTTTTCGAGCCTGATATAATGGTGGTGTTTTGATAAAGTTATAAAGTGATTTAATAAGAAAAATTTTGCCCCAAATATGACCTTATATTTTAGGGCTTTAAATGCCACACATTTTTGTGTGAATATGATTGATTTGATTTGCTTAGAATTTGCTTGATTCACCTTGATTTGGATTAGGATTCACCATTTTTTTACAAGTACATTTTGAGTCCAACCTCTTATGCATAACCTTGTCTTGGACGATATCTCATGACTTTGAAAATAGTATTTGAGTTTTGATGCTATCTCATAACTTTGAATAGGTAATCCCATGACTTTTCAAAAGGTAAACTTACCAAAATGAAGAAATAAAAATAAAAAATATCAAATAAAGTTCAAAGAATTTAGAGGTTGATTTAGTCAAAGATATTAATCTATGTTATTGATTTTGACATCGATGAGGGGAAGCAACAAGGGGAAGAGGAAAGAAGGTAAGACTAGACCTTTGTTTTCTGAATTGTCATGTTGAGGGAAGAGGAAATAAGATAAGAAGATATGGTTTGGTTGGGTACAATGAAGGAAATAATATTTGGTTTTGGATGTTATCCTATGACTTTGGATAGGTTTTATTGGGTAAGTCATATGTCTATGGAAAAAATTCATCAAAGGAAATTCAAGGAATCTAGAGGTCGATTTAATCAAAGTTGGACGCATCTGAATATTTGAAAAATCAACAACAATTTAGCAAGTCTTACGAAAATAACATCAATGAGAGTTTGAGAAATAATCAAAGTTGACGCTTCTGAATGTTTGAAAAGCCAACAAATAGGTCTTGAATACTCTCTAAGTCTCCCCAAATGTGAACATGGATGTAAGGAAGGAATACAAGGAACATATAAAATACCATCCCTATTTTTGCTCATTTTATTTTATGTTATACGAGAGTAATAGTTTAAGTATATTAATCTATGTTAGGGTCATATATAAACTCACTTTGTTATTGATTTTGACATCGATCAGCAACAATAATCGACTAGTATATTATTGAATGTTATATGGATCACCAATAGAATCTTACCATTTTATTATATGTAATTTATTAATTTAATTAAATACTTTAATTCTTATGTTCGACATGAGTTACTTTGGAATTGTAAATTTAAATTTGAGCTTAGGAAGGAATATTTCAGTGGTGTTGAATTCTTACGATTTAGAGATGAATCCTATTGCAGAGGATGTTAGATCCATGAATAGGGCATCATTTGAATCACATGATGCTTTTTGTATGGTAAACTTGGATGAATGGGACCCAAGGAATTTTAATGGAGGGACCTCTTTTTCTCTGAATACCAACTAGATTTTTGAGAGCCCTCACTCCTTTGCTCAGGTGGTAGTAGGTCTTAAAGGGTTAGATGCATATGTGCTATGCGAGAATTCCCCTAACTCAAATTAAATATAAATCCTTGATAATCTAATCAACTATATTTTGGAGAGGAATTCTTGGAACAAAGTGGAATAGGTTTGGTGGAAGCAACCCTTGTAGTTTGAACCTTGCACTTGTCAATTACTAAAATAGTGTGGTTGTGACCAACTCTCCTATGTAACCCAAAAAAAATAAATTTTAATAAAAGGAATATAAAAATTTATTATTATAAATAAATATATAGTACAACTTTCACCTACTCTAAGAAAAATTTCAATTCTTAAATAAAAAAAAAAATCTCTCATGATACTAGAATAGAGTATTTGTAAATAAAAATATTTAAATTTACTTTGGAAGAAAATAAAAAGATAAATATATAACTTGACAAGATAAATATATACTTTAGAGTATTTGTAATTCACTTAGCTTGTCCTAAGTGAATTAGAACATAAAAAATACCTTTCGGACCATGATTCATTTTTTTTTATTCAAAATCCCTATTTCTATTGGTAAGTGAAGAAAAACTAACAATAAAATATCCATTTCTAATAAACTACAAATAATACTCACCAAGAGGCTCCCAATTTTACCATATATAGGAATGTAAAAAATTTAGTGTAGGGTGACTACCCATGAATTTACAGATCAAATCATGATTTGCTCTATATAAAAATATTTATTCTACCATCATTTGCTCAATTACAATCTTTGGCCTTGATTTTGACTATGACAAGCATCCATTAACTTGTTGAGATGTTGATCTATTTCCAACAGCCATAAAGAGGATTTTTAATGCAGTTTTTTGTGCTTCTTTAGTCTCTGTTGGATTAGAGATTTATTCTTTAACAAATCTGCAAAATAACTGTCTCTCTAAAAGAGGATCTGAAGGTGTCCCTATTAAGCCCTCTTGGAGCAACAATCTTGTCTTCAATTCCACAGCAACCAAAAATCTCTTCGGCTACCCAATTGATGCCCTAGTTTTCTCTCACAATAATTATTTTTCATTTATAACAATAATTCCATTTAAATTCAATTTTACAATATATATATATATATATATATATATATATATATATATATATATATATATATATATATATAATTGTAACATCTTTAAACCAAAAAAATATTATTTTTATTTGAATATCTTTATCAAATTATAAGAAGTTCATATCCCTTTCAAAACCCCCTCTAATAAAAAAATATATGATTAGACAAAATATATATATATATATATATATATAAAATAAAATAAAATAAAATAAAATGACACTAAACAAAATAAAAATTATCTTATACGGTCACATTCACAGTATGCCAACATTTTATTTATTTGTGTCTTTCTAGTGCTTTTTGAACGATGGCACATGTTATAGGTGACACTACAGCATGAAATCTTATAATAGATCGACGGAATCCTTTAGAATGACCATTTGAAAATTTAGTTGAAAAATAATATATATTATTTTAATTTGTTGTCTTTATATTATTATTTTTGTAGTCTAAATTTCAAAGTAAATTTCAACGAAAACTTTTCACAGCTTGTCCTCGAATCTTTTCAATACAGCTTGACATTCAACAAAATCCTATAATACATCCACTTGAATTCTTTAGAATGGCCATTTGAAAATTTAGTTGAATTCAGCTTGTCCTCTGTTCCTTTTCATCAACTTGTCATCGACTAAATCTCTTTCAGTATCTGAGCGACTTCAACAATGCTGTCCAGAAATCTCAATCTAGTAGGTTTAGTTCACCTCACCGGCACAAACATACAGACACATATTATTAACAAGCACCAGGGTAGTGCAGGAGCGTGTAATGCGAGGAAAGCGTAGCTTTCATGTTTGGTAGTTTGGGCCCGCTCTGTGTTGGCTTTCTTCTAAGAGCCAAAAGTAGTATACAATGGGTAGGAACAGCGGCAGTCGATAATGGAACGAGTGTTCACACATTTGTCAACCTACCTTGCAGTGGCGTAAACCCAATGAGGCATTGTGCATAGATTTTTTTTTAGTTACCTATGGACAGCAACGTGGTCAAATAATATTGTATAGAGGTATTAGGGAATGAAACAAGTATAATATTATATATTTTGTAAGTTTTGAAATTTAGGGAAGGTGAACAAAGGGATGACTTTAATTTAGAAGGTAAAACATTGTATTCTTGTTTAAGGCAAGATTTACATTTTAATTTTAAAGTAAGTGGTGTGTTCTTGTATAAATAATATTGTATAAAGGTATTAGGGAATGAAACAAGTATACTATTATAATATTATATATTTTGTAATTTATGGAAGGTGAATTAATAGATGATTTTTTAATTTATACAAGGTAAATCATTATATTCTTGTATAAGGAAATTTTTATCATATATAGGAATGTAAAAATTTATTTTAGAGTGAATACCCATGAATTTACAGATCAAATCACGATTTACTCTATATAAAAATGTTTATTCTACCATCATTTGCTCAATTACAATCTTTGACCTTGATTTTCATTATGATAAGCATCCATTAACTTGTTGAGATGTTGATCTATTTCCAATAGCCATAAAGAGTATTTTTAATGTAGCTTTTTGTGCTTCTTTAGTCTCTTCTAGGGATTTATTATTTAACAAATCTGCAAGAAAACCTGTCTCTCTAAAAGAGGATCCGAAGGTGTCCCTATTAAGCCCTCCTCGAGCAACAATCTTGTCTTCAATTCCACAGAAACAAAAAATCTCTTTGGCTACCCAATTGATGCCCTAGTTTTCTCTCACAATAATTATTTTTCATTTATAACAATAATTCCATTTAAATTCAATTTTACAACAAATATATATATATATATATATATATATATATATATATATATATATATATATATATATATATATATATAATTGTAACATCCTTAAACCAAAAAAGTGAGGAAAGGGTGGAGGGTTCCGACCTTACAAACCATTTTGACATCTCCACCCCCATTTAAAATTACAAGTTCTTTTGTGATGCAAAGTATCTGGAAGGCATGGGAAGCTTTCAAACCCAGGCTCCAATGGCAGGGTAAAGATAAATCTACCGGAGTTTCTATATCCACTCTAAGTCCTTGGTGGTCTCCTGTAGTCACTTTAGAGGGCCTACCTTTGGCTCAAGTTCAATGGGTTAGAGCATTACGCTTCTTCAAAAAGGGTATTGTAATATTTTCAGATTTCTTTGATGCTCATACCAAGAATTGGTATTCTTGGGATCAATTTTGGTAGAAGTTTGGTCTTAAGCCAGATGATCGAGAAACTTTTGATGTGGTTCTCGACAACACTCCTCTCTCTATTTGGCTACATTTTGGTAAGAACTTTCAATAGCATTGGTCATCTGATTTGTATTGGCATAATCATACTCCTCTGGTGAAATATAAACATTCTTTAGGGTATCATATGTTGTCCCCTCATTCTCCTCCGGTTGATACTTTAAACCACCGTTGGAATCTAGTTTCTTCTCAATCTAGATGGAGCCTTCGCTTTTTTGTGGTTTGGCAGTCCTATCTTGAACCTAAGCATTGTTTTTTTGCCTGGAGTTTATAACATCAAGGCCTTCCCCTTGGTCATAGGTTACAATATATGGGGTTTGCTAATTTTGTTTGTGCTTTTTGTAGAGGTCCTGACAATTTTGTTCATGTGTTTTGGGCTTGTCAAACACCCAAAAATGCTTGGGATTGGGTTCTTTTTTTTTTCAATTCCTTTTTATCGGAGCAATGTTCTTGGGTTAATGCACTACTTGGGGATCCCCTAGATTTTTCTCTTCCCCTCAACAAAGTTTGGCATATTTTTCATCTTAGTATTTTATACCATCTCTGGAAAACAAGAAATAATATTATCTTTGGGAGACAGGAGGCTTCTACCTCCTTCTCTATTGCTGCTAGATATGCTCTCTTCTATGATTGTTGGTTACAAATCCTTACTCAGGTGGAGAAATTTCAGGTGGAGCTGCAATATCTTAGATCACTTATGGATCATTGGGCTAATGCACCTTGCTCTGTTAGCCGGCTTCCTTCCAACAACCATGTGTCCGGAACTCGTGGCTTCTCTCGCACAGGCTCACCTTCAGCTCGTTCTCGCAGTGGTCGAAGAGATCATTTATATTCTCCAACTTTTTAGCATCATTGGTCTCCACTGTAGTCCAATTCCGCACCTCTAGTGGATGGGATGTTCGCTTGATTCCAATTGATCCACTAACTGCATACAGTTGTCCCTGTTTTGTCTTCTTTTATTTACTCAGTTCTGATGTAATATTGGCTTTTTGAGTTGATTCATGTGATCTTGTAATTTTTTTGGGTGTGTGCCACGTGGTGTGTTAATTCCACCCAACATTTTTGTATGAAAGTGATTATTTCCAATTAATATAAGGTCCTTTCATTCAATATATATATATATATATATATATATATATATATATATATATATATATTATTTTTATTTGAATATCTTTGTCAAATTATAAGAAGTTATATCCTTTCAAAACCCCCTCTAATAAAAAAAATATATGATTAGACACTATATAAAATAAAAATGACACTAAACCAAATAAAACTTATCTTATACGGTCACATTCACAGTATGCCAACATTTTATTTATTTGTGTCTTTCTAGTGCTTTTTGAACGATGGCACATGTTATAGGTGACACTACAGCATGAAATCTTATAATAGATCGACGGAATCCTTTAGAATGACCATTTGAAAATTTAGTTGAAAAATAATATATATTATTTTAATTTGTTGTCTTTATATTATTATTTTTGTAGTCTAAATTTCAAAGTAAATTTCAACGAAAACTTTTCACAGCTTGTCCTCGAATCTTTTCAATACAGCTTGTCATTCAACTAAATCCTATAATAGATCCACTTGAATTCTTTAGAATGGCCATTTGAAAATTTAGTTGAATTCAGCTTGTCCTCTGTTCCTTTTCATCAACTTGTCATCGACTAAATCTCTTTCAGTATCTGAGCGACTTCAACAATGCTGTCCAGAAATCGCAATCTAGTAGGTTTGGTTCACGTCACCGGCACAAACATACAGACACATATTATTAACATGCACCAGGGTAGTGCAGGAGCGTGTAATGCGAGGAAAGCGTAGCTTTCATGTTTGGTAGTTTGGGCCCGCTCTGTGTTGGCTTTCTTCTAAGAGCCAAAAGTAGTATACACTGGGTAGGAACAGCAGCAGTCGATAATGGAACGAGTGTTCACACATTTGTCAACCTACCTTGCAGTGGCGTAAACCCAATGAGGCATTGTGCATAGATTTTTTTTTAGTCACCTATGGACAGCAACGTGGTCAAATAATATTGTATAGAGGTATTAGGGAATGAAACAAGTATAATATTATATATTTTGTAAGTTTTGAAATTTAGGGAAGGTGAACAAAGGGAAGACTTTAATTTAGAAGGTAAAACATTGTATTCTTGTTTAAGGCAAGATTTACATTTTAATTGTAAAGTAAGTGGTGTGTTCTTGTATAAATAATATTGTATAAAGGTATTAGGGAATGAAACAAGTATACTATTATAATATTATATATTTTGTAATTTATGGAAGGTGAATTAATAGATGATTTTTTAATTTATACAAGGTAAATCATTATATTCTTGTATAAGGAAATGTTTATCATATATAGGAATGTTAAAAAATTATTTTAGGGTGAATACCCATGAATTTACAGATCAAATCACGATTTACTCTATATAAAAATGTTTATTCTACCATCATTTGCTCAATTACAATCTTTGGCCTTGATTTTCATTATGATAAGCATCCATTAACTTGTTGAGATGTTGATCTATTTCCAATAGCCATAAAGAGGATTTTTAATGCAGTTTTTTGTGCTTCTTTAGTCTCTCTTGGAGATTTATTCTTTAACAAATCTGCAAGAAAACCGTCTCTCTAAAAGAGGATCCGAAGGTGTCCCTATTAAGCCCTCCTGGAGCAACAATCTTGTCTTCAATTCCACAGAAACCAAAAATCTCTTCGGCTACCCAATTGATGCCCTAATTTTCTCTCACAATAGTTATTTTTCATTTATAACAATAATTCCATTTAATTTCAATTTTACAACAAATATATATATATATATATATATATAAAAAATTGTAACATCCTTAAACCAAAAACGGGAGGAAAGGGTGGTGGGGTCTGACCTTACAAACCATTTTGACATCTCCAGCCCCATTTAAAATTATGGGTTCTTTTGTGATGCAAAGTATCCCGGAAGGCATGGGAAGCTTTCAAACCCGTGCTCCAATGGCGGTGGTAAAGATAAATCTACCGAAGTTTCTATATCCACTCTAAGTCCTTGGTGGTCTCCTGTAGTCACTTTAGAGGGCCTACCTTTGGCTCAAGTTCAATGGGTTAGAGCATTACGCTTCTTCAAAAAGGGTATTGTAACATTTTCAGATTTCTTTGATGCTCATACCAAGCATTGGTATTCTTGGGATCAATTTTGCTAGAAGTTTGGTCTTAAGCCAGATGATCGAGCAACTTTTGATGTGGTTCTCGACAACACTCCTTTCTCTATTTGGCTACATTTTGGTAAGAACTTTCAACAGCATTGGTCATCTGATTGGTATTGGCCTAATCATACTCCTCTAGTGAAATATAAACATTCTTTAGGGTATCATATGTTGTCCCCTCATTCTCCTATGGTTGATACTTTAAACCACCGTTGGAATCTAGTTTCTTCTCAATCTAGATAGAGCCTTCGCTTTTTTGTGGTTTGGCAGTCCTATCTTGAACCTAAGCATTGTTTTTTTGCCTGGAGTTTATAACATCAAGGCCTTCCCCTTGGTCATAGGTTACAATATATGGGGGTTGCTAATTTTGTTTGTGCTTTTTGTAGAGGTCCTGACAATTTTGTTCATGTGTTTTGGGCTTGTCAAACACCCAAAAATGCTTGGGATTGGGTTCTTTCTTTTTTCAATTCCTTTTACTGGAGCAATGTTCTTGGGTTAATGCACTACTTGGGGATCCCCTAGATTTTTCTCTTCCCCTTAACGAAGTTTGGCATATTTTTTGTCTTAGTATTTTATACCATCTCTGGAAAACAAAAACTAATATTATCTTTGGGAGACAGGAGGCTTCTACCTCCTTCTCTATTGCTGCTAGATATGCTCTCTTCTATTTTTGTTGGTTACAAATCCTTACTCAGGTGGAGAAATTTCAGGTGGAGCTGCAATATCTTAGATCACTTTTGGATCATTGGGCTAATGCACCTTGCTCTGTTAGCCGGCTTCCTTCCAACAACCATGTGTCCAGAACTCGTGGCTTCTCTCGCACAGGCTCACCTTTAGCTCGTTCTCGCAGTAGTCGAAGAGATCATTTATATTCTCCAACTTTTTAGCATCATTGGTCTCCATTGTAGTCCAATTCCGCAGCTCTAGTGGATGGGATGTTCGCTTGATTCCAATTGATCCACTAACTGCATACAGTTGTCCCTGTTTTGTCTTCTTTTCTTTACTCAGTTCTGATGTAATATTGGCTTTTTGAGTTGATTCATGTGATCTTGTAATTTTTTTGGGTGTGTGCCACGTGGTGTGTTAATTCCACCCAACATTTTTGTATGAAAGTGATTATTTCCAATTAATATAAAGTCCTTTCATTCAAAATATATATATATAATTTTTATTTGAATATCTTTATCAAATTATAAGAAGTTCATATCCCTTTCAAAACCCCTTCTAATAAAAAATATATGATTAAACACTATATTTAAAATAAAATGACACTAAACCAAATAAAAAATATCTTATACGGTCACATTCACAGTATGCCAACATTTTATTTATTTGTATCTTTCTAGTGCTATTCGAACGATGGCACATGTTATAGGTGACACTACAGCATGAAATCTTATAATAGATCGACTGAATCCTTTAGAATGACCATTTGAAAATTTAGTTGAAAAATAATATATATTATTTTAATTTGTTGTCTTTATATTATTATTTTTGTAGTCTAAATTTCAAAGTAAATTTCAACGAAAACATTTCACAGCTTGTCCTCGAATCTTTTCAATACAGCTTGGCATTCAACTAAATCCTATAATAGATCCACTTGAATTCTTTAGAATGGCCATTTGAAAATTTAGTTGAATTCAGCTTGTCCTCTGTTCCTTTTCATTACAACTTGTCATCGACTAAATCTCTTTCAGTATCTGAGCGACTTCAACCATGCTGTCCAGAAATCGCAATCTAGTAGGTTTGGTTCACGTCACTGGCACAAACATACAGACACATATTATTAACATGCACCAGGGTAGTGCAGGAGCGTGTAATGCGAGGAAAGCGTAGCTTTCATGTTTGGTAGTTTGGGCCCGCTCTGGCTTGGCTTTCTTCTAAGAGCCAAAAGTAGTATACACTGGGTAGGAACAGCAACAGTCGATAATGGAACGAGTGTTCACACATTTGTCAACCTACCTTGCAGTGGCGTAAACCCAATGAGGCATTGTGCATAGATTTTTTTTGTTAGGTACCTATGGATAGCAACGTGGTCAAATAATATTGTATAGAGGTATTAGGGAATGAAACAAGTATAATATTATATATTTTGTAAGTTTTGAAATTTAGGGAAGGTGAACAAAGGGATGACTTTTTAATTTAGAAGGTAAAACATTGTATTCTTGTATAAGGAAATATTTAAGTAGTGTGTTCTTGTATAAATAATATTGTATAAAGGTATTAGGGAATGAAACTAAGTATACTATTATAATATTATATATTTTGTAAGTTTTGTAATTTATGGAAGGTGAATTAATAGATGATTTTTTAATTTATAGAAGGTAAATCATCATATTCTTGTACAAGGAAATATTTACATCTATATTGAAAAGCAAGTAGTGTGTTCAGAGAGATATACCCCCAAAATTATAAAAATAAGTCATATCAAGTATCTTTTTGTAATAGTCATAGTTCTTAAGTAAAGATCTTCCTTAAAGAATATTTTAGGTGTTGCCCTATCTCAAGGGGATTATCTATTTCCTTAAAGATTGTTATTAAAAAAAAAAATTGTGGATGCTATTTTTGAATAGGGGTGATTGTTTTATTGCTATTAAGAATAGAGAATTACAATAATTGGTATCAGAGCATTACTTTTGGTAAAGTCAGGTTTGTTTTGTAAACCTATGAAAAACATTCAAAAAAACATCTCATCTTGGGGGACCCATATCTTTTATGAATCTCTTGTTATTAACAAGAAAAAACCATTCATCAGTTATGTAGAAATATCAAAGATCCACCTACAAATAATATTCCAAAAATATCCTTGCCTAATCAAGTTTTGGACCTTCTTGCTACCCCATTTATTTTGGAGCATTTGGTGGGAGAATAATCAAAGAGCCTTTAAGAACTGAAAGCATGATCCTAAATCTATTTTTAGTAGAGTGATTGGGGTGTCTGTGGAGAATGTGACCTCTTCTTTCTTGGATATACATGGTGGGCTCCTTGATGAAGCCTCGGTAGAGCTCAAGCTTGGTTTTCCTTAGTAAACTATGTCTAATGACCCGCCTCCTCCCTCTTTGAGATCCTCAATTTTTTGGTCCCCTCCCCTTGCGGGTTGGGTTAAACTCAACTTTGACGGTGCTTCTAAGGGGAACCTAGGTCTTGCTGTGGTAGGTGATGTACTTAGAAATGATAAAGAGGATCTGCTAGGTGCCTTTGCCAAAAATATTTCAATCTAAACCTTCCATTTTATGGAAGCTAGAGCACTCCTTCAAGGCCTCTTATTGGTGGAATCCTTGGGTTTTAATAAATTTATAGTGGAGGGGGATTCATTAAATATTGTTAATCTAGTCAATAAGGCTTGCACCCCTGACTTAAAGATAGCAAATATCATGGTAGAAGTAGTCAATTTTTTTTGTTCGAGATCAAAGGCTCGAATTTAGCACATTTTTCATGAAGGAAACAAAGTGGCGGATCTGATGGTGAATATTGATCTATAACAACAAGACCTTATGGATTGGATGATAAAATTTCTTGAGAGTCTTCATAATTTAACTATAGATGATCATGTTTAGGCATGAGTGTTGGTCATGGGAGTTTAGGAGGTCAGGGGGGAGATTTTCTATGCTTTTTGGAGAGTCTTGTTTTTTTGATGTTTTCCTGTTGGTAGGGATTTGGTTCCATCTACAAGTGCCTCATGTACAACGGGTACCGGTTGACTGGGAGCCTTGTCTTTTTAAGGTATCCCAATTTTTTTTGGTGGCATATGTGGAGGTGTTCCTTCAGCGTGTGGGGTCTCCCCAGAGGGTAGTGAGCTTATCTGTTGTATCTTGTGATCTCCCTTTGGGTATTGTAGCCAGTTTTTTTTCCCCACTTTATTTTTATTTTGGGGATTTTGATATTGGTTTTATATCTAAATATGTTCTTTTGCTTAAGGATTATTTTCTCTGAGAATGATGCATTGTCTCTTGCTCTTTCTTAGTCCCATATGTATTAGGTTTGGGTATCCTTTAAAACCCCTTCTCTTACCTAATAAAAAAAATATATTCCAAAAAATAATCCACACAAAGTGATAGAGATAGAGAATACCCTTAAGGTAGGGTTACACTAATATTACTCCTTAAGGAAGAATCACTTCAATACTTGACATGAGTTGATTTTACAATTAGGGATAAATATCTATAGGGGGTGCATCTCTCTTTATAGAAGAATGTGATGGTTCAACTTTCATGAGTTAGAAGTTCACCATGTGGTGTTTTCCCTTCCATGCATTTTAAAGTGCATAATATTATAATATGGTACTATGTTGTATATTATTATAACATTATGTGTGACCTATTGCGATAATACCTATATACAATATTATTTTCCCACATTCCTATCCCTATGCACCTAATATCTCATTTAGTCATTAAAAAAGATGGGGTGGGGGCATATATACAATATTATTTCCCCATATTCCTATCCCTAGGTACCTAATATCTCATTTAGTCATCAAAAGAGATGGGATGGGGGGTTTGTTAAATAAGGGATAGGATATTTTAATATAAATTATATTTCAAATTTTATTTAAATCTAAATATTAGAGAGATATATGGGTGGATGAGGTTACCCCATGTATTTGGAATTGGGTTTCTCATTGAAGCATTTTTTATTTTTTGCTCTATTTTTTAAATATTATATGGTTGTAGTATTTGAATATTTGTATGAATTTATATGATTATATAAATTTATATGATCATACAAACTCAAAATAATAAAAAAGGCATTTTTTTTTACCTATAGATCCACCATTCTACAATTTCAAAGGCCAAAAACATGGGTTTCTATTAAAAATTTCCTCATCCATATTCTTCTAAATTGTTAAGCTCTATGTCTAATATGATTTGCAAAAAAAAATTGTAATATATTTTTGCATCTTTATTGTTTTATTTACCGTTCCTCTAACTATGTATGTTAGAATAACAAAATGCCTTTAACAATATAAATTTTGCATTAAAATTTTAATCACATTGTATATAGATAGATATATATTACTCAACATAATATTTTCATTGAATTCTATAAAACATATAAAATAAAATAAAAGATGATATAATTCATATATTTATTATAGCAAAAATGTTCATCAAAATCATGTAATAAAATGATGCCTACATTCCTTCAACTATATAATTTAAAGGAAAAAATTCTAGTCATCAAATATCTTTATATACATGAATGTATTTGCATCATGTAACAATAGTATCTTCATATTTAAATAACCATATTGCCTTTATGAAAAAATATGTATTGATTGTGAAACTATGTTTTTTATGAAAACAAAAAATATGGTCATAATTTGAACTCAAAATGCTCCATTTAAATGATTCACTCCTTTTTAAAATTTCAAAAATAAGCTCCCTTAAAAATTAATTGAATTTATAGAAATCAGTTTTTATAATACAAAATATCCAAAAGGTGTGACACAAATTTGTGCACCCATTCTAAAATTACTTTAATTGGTTACCTTTCTGAGTGTGCATATATGGGTACATTTTGAAGATAAAATTCTCATATTATTTTCACAACCTTTATTGTATGCTTCTTCCTTTGAATGGGTTGTACATTTTTTTTTTCTATTCCAATTTTACCAAAGATTACATGGTCCTAGTGATGTAAAATTGGAAAATACTACAGCCATTTAGGTGTCACACTAAAATATTTAGAAATTTTAAAAAATATTTGTTATAGTTTTATATCTTAACACATATAACAATATTGTTGGGTATGCCTTGATTATTTTAAATAAAAAATTTGACAGTAAGGACATAGATATGTATTGAACTAGAGTGGTTTTCATAAAAAAATAATATTGAACTAGAATATAAGGTTTTTTCCTCTAGAAGAACATATTTATTATGAGATTGTAAAGAAACAATATTATGAGTCAAATTATGTTAGAGCACTTCCTCATTTTAAAAATGAATAAGATATGTGCAACTATAAAGTATCACATCATTTTTTCTCTATAGAGTGTTTATATTTTGCTACTAATTTTGATAGTATTTTTTTTACTTTCTCTATTATTATATTTTTAAAATAATTTATCCATAAAGTCTACTACTAGAATATCAACATAACTAGTTATGTGCTAGTCTTGAATAAGGACATGAGTATATATAATGTTTATTTTAAATTATATTAAGAGAGAGACCTTAATTACATTTAATTACATATGAGTTAGTCCTCAATAAGGACATGAACATATATAATATTCAATTTAAATTCTACTAAGAGAAGATAAGATAAGAAAGAGAGAGAGAGTCCTCGATGAGGACATGAGCATATATAGTCTTCAATTTAAATTCTACTAAGAGAGAGAGAGAGAGAATTTGGTAAGGACTAGTACCTTAATACTACTTTTAATATAATTAATTTCACTCAAAAGAGAAAAAAGAAATCCATAGGTAATTAGGACTAATAGAAGTATTTAGAATATTCATAAAAATAAGATGAATCACTTTAGTTTTTCTAGTTTATTTTACCTTTAAAAATATTTTTAAACAATACTAAAAATTGGATAAAGCATTCACTAATGAGGTCAATACTATAATCAAGAGAGAGAAAAAACAAACTGACTTATTCCTCTATTAGGTCACTATTATGGTATTGTCTCTCAAATATGTAAAAAAACTACCATAGATTATAAGCAAATGATGCTAAGAATTAACAACTTACAAGAATATGGTAGGGCATCTTTATCTCCATATATCAAATGGTTCTTAAATGGCCTCTTTTAGGATTTGGTAAAAATTTAGCTTTTTTATATGAGTGAAACTAATATAGAAATGTAAAAGCATTTATCTAGTATAGATTAATACAAGAGTAATGATGGTAAGGTTCTAATTTTTGTGTGTAGAATTTGATAAGTGTAAATAAATTTTGGAGCATGTTAGAGTAGAACAATTGATTTGTGTGTGTTGGGGGGATGATTATTGAATTTATCTAAAAATAAACTACTAATAGTTATAAAAGGTTAGGTTATTTTGGATTTCATGTTTTATAAATATCATAAAAAATTATGATTATGAAAAGGCATGACTAATTAAATAATTCTCAAGAAAGTCAAACCAACATTTTTTTAGGAATATGTAGAAGTAAAATAAAATATGGTACAATAGTTTGACCATAGTAGCCTAAAATTAAGGTGAAAATAAATGGTAATTTAATGATTTTACTTATCAATATATTTAAATTATTACTAAATTTTTATTATTTGAAACAAATATTAAATCATAGATCTAGTGATAAATCTTTAAATTGAAGAAGTCCCTTCAATCATGGAACTACACCATGTCATAGTCTTGAATAATTCAAGTGTGAATACCCATTTTATTGATGAAAGTGTATTAATAAATGACCTAGAAATGAGTTCTTAATTTATGAACTCTCTTGGTAGGATATGTTTTATGTTAATTTTTTTTTACTAGATTGTGTTAATAAATAATCTACTCCATTCTAATTTTAAGTATTGTTTAAATTTTTTATATTTTTTAATCTAGTCATTCATCATGTATAACAAGTTAAAAATAGAACACATGGATGATATTAAAAAGGATGTTGTAAATATGTTGTACAAAACTTATGAAGGAGATAAAAATGTGATGGAGAAAGAGGAGTTTTCATAAACATTGAATATGATGAACCTTCACATGACTAAGTTGAAAATCCACCTAAATATCAGGTTCCTTCTCATGTTCAACAAAAAGGTGAAACACATGGTACTATAAATATCCTAGAACCATCTCATGCTCAAACCAAGACCAAAAACTAGTCACAAACATTTCATTGTTCTTTTCCAATATGGAACAATTCCTTCATCTAGATACTTCAAATTTATGCAAGATGAATTACCTAAAATTATCTAGGAGTATAGTATATGAAAACTATAATTAGATAGAAGAATGGTTTTTAATATAAAAAGTTTGTTACTCAAGATCAGATATTAGGTAGACTTGTATCTTGACCAAAATTAAAAAATACTTTATACTTTTGTGCATTGATCCTAAGTCTATAAAAGGAAATTCAATGTAGAATAATTTAAGAAAAGTATGTCTAATACCTATGAAATATTGAAATAAAGATACATAGACAAGATCACACAATAGCCCAGAGAGATTTGCTAATAGGAAAAATTAGTAAAGTTGCAAAAATAAAAATAAGGGTTACAACACTTGCATGATTATTGGAATCTTCAACGAAGACAATTCAAATGTATTTCAAACAAGAGAAAGATTATATGAATATAATGATGCCCATTAGGTATTTTTTTATAGGCCTTTCCATAATTATCAAAGATATTTTGCAACATATAAGGCCATCACTATGATTTGGATGAATAAAATGTGTACTATGCTTGATACAAAATAACTATTATTATAATTTATTTTAAGTCAAAAACCAAGGGATGAACATGAAAAGTATTTCCTTCATGTGTTAAAAAGATATCTCTTGCAATATTGTTAGAGAAAAAATTGATCTAAAATTGCACAAATATCATTTATGAATCTTAAATGTTGATTTCTCAAAGAAATAAAACATAACGAAGATTTGTTATTATAGATACTATTTTGAGTTTGATTACCACCTTGAAATTTTTGGGAGGTTTAGACAAGTTACCATAACATACAAGACACTAGATCTACCACTATAGGCCCAAGCCTATTTATGAGATAATTACTTTACAAAATATAAGATAGGATGAAGTGTTTGATTATATAAAGGTTTGCATAAATGGTGATTCCTACTCATGTGCAAATCTTAAAAAATTATCAGATGATATTGAATCTTTAGGAAATATTCAAGTTAACTAGAAAAATGTATGTGTTTGAACTATAAATTTTGTTGATTATGTGTAAAATTATCTTTCTATATTATGTGTACAATTACTATAGCAAGTTTTACAAAAAATTGAGTCATAATTATTTTAATTTAAATTTACTTACAAATGCACTTTTATTATAGGTTTGAATATGTGAAATATAAAAAAAAACAAAGAGGTGACTCAAATAAGATAGATCTTATAGAGTCTAATGTAAGTGCTAATAAATTCATAGGTAAAATTTGTAATTTGATTTATCCTTTCATCGAGCATCTATATGATTTTCATTTGTAAGCCAATGAATTTCAAAAGTCCAAGAGGATATACCCACATAAAACAATTCTATCTATTATTATATTTGTAAAAAGCTATATTTTAGCACCATAAAAGAGATCCAAAGTTAGTATTATTCCTTTGGATATGTCTTGAATATTATGCTTATTAGTTTTAAATATTTCAATTGATGGGGGTGATTCCAACATAAAAGAGAATTATAACATCATGAAAGAGATGCACTTTTTATAAGTGATGATAACAATCATAAGACTCCATTTGTTTAATGCTACTTTAATGATTTTTTATGTAAGTGCATAAGAGAGGTATCACCTACAATTAGCATTGTGTGTGGTTTGATCGATGTGCAAGTTGATATAAATATGCATGATATTTCCCTTGGTTGTGTAGGTTGCATAAAAACTCAATATTAAGCAATTATGGATATTTTTTAGGCTAGTTATAAAAAAGGAAAACATGATGATGTTGTTGATATCATCAAAATATTTTTAGAAGATATTAGTTGTGTCCAAAGTTGCAAAATGTAGAATTTATTGTGGAATGTTTCAAAGAGTGTTTTTATGGATGAGAGGATTATAAAAGATAATTTTAGTTGATAAAATATATGTTAAATACAAAAGTAGAATTTAAATTTATTTTTTGATCAAACTCAATAAGTAAAATTTATATTCTTTTACCCCTTGTTTTTGGTTGGAGAGGGAGAATCCCCGGCCCCAAAAACCCCCCAAAAGAAAAAAAAAAAAAAGGGGGCACCCCTAATGATTTTGGTGTGGTCTTTTTTTGTTACATTTTCTCTAGGTTCAATCTCTATATTCTTTTATTCAAGACTAGTTTCAATGTTCATATATTCAATAGGTATTTGAATTTTTAAAATAATTTGTAGATGTTGAACATAGTTGCATGTTTGATTGTAAAAATATTATAAAACTAAGGGACTAAATTCTATAGGATGCACCAATCAGTTTGAGTGATAATTCAAAATAGAAACTCTTCTTACTACTACTATTATTAATATTCACATCCTCACTCTATTAATACTATCCATTTTAGCAGCACATATGATGGATATATTGATGGGTGGAAAGAGGATGTCCTTAACATAAATATTTTAGGATAGGTTCAAGTTCTAGAGAAAGAGATTTTTAATTGATTATAACTGAATTTCAAACTTAGTTAATCAAGGCAACTTTAAATGGGCATTACATGTATATGTTAAGATATTTTAACTTAGATTAGTTTAAAAGTTAAGAATAAGTTATTTTAACATGAAATATCTTTTAATGTTATTAAAAATATAATTTTAACTACATGTGGTATTTTTCACAATCATATCAAAAAAAGAAAGTAGGAACATGTAGACAACTATTTGTTGAAATTATATAATGGATAATTCAAAGCTACTTAAAAAATTAATGATGATGAAAGAAAATTGCTTAAAACTAATTCAATTGTGCTTCAATACACATACTATTTACAAGTGGAAAAAGATCCAAATCTAAAATAGAGGGATAAATCTTGAGAATACAATTCCCACAAGAAGATTATGCATTATAGCTTCCTTGTTTTGATAGTTGGTCTTAAGCTGACACATATTAATAAGACTAATTTTAATGGTTATGACTTAACAATTAAGGACCATGAGAGGATACTAGATGCTATTCACTAAAATGAGAATCTTGTTGTTCTAGAGAAAGACTAAAATAGAGGACATTTTGATTTATTTTAAACTTTTTATATTTTCAAAGTAATTTAGTGCATAGCCTTAATTTTCATGTATTGATTCTCTTATTTAAATTGAAGGCCATCTGTATGTGAACTATCTTATTTATTATACATTGTTAATGAATTTGATTTTATGTTCTATAGAATATGATTCAATATTGGATATTCTAAATTATCCATCTATTACATAGGTCTTATGACATGAGTAATAGAAGAATAAATTAATTACTACTTGATATCTCTTATTTTATAACACAAGATACAAATATAAGTTATTATTAATGTTGTTATTGTATTATCATAAGGAATAACAAATGATTTTCTTTATGTTATTCTTGTATATCCATAATTGATGAATTTGTTATCTAAAGTTAATATCACTAGTCCTAGATTAAATATTATTTAATTATATCTTGTGAAGGTAATTATAAATGTATCCCTTATAGTTTAAGAGAAGACTATGAATATATTGGAGGTTGATTCGTTCAATACATTAAATACTTTGATTAGATGTCCAAACATAAAATTATAGTTTTTCTTGACATTAAGGAAGTTAATAAACCCTCCAAGAAATATGAAGATTATATATTATACTTATGTTTGTTGATTTACCATCAATATTTATGTTGATGAGAAATCCTTTCACACACATATATATTATAATACATTATATGCATATTTTTGTCTACTGTGACACTATCTATGTTGATATCAAGTTTGTTTTACATTGTCAAGGTCAAATTTAATCTTGAAAATATGAAAGAAAAATATTAAATTTGTATGATGATAACTTATGAAACATAATTTAATGTTTAAAAACTCATGCTTCTTCCAAAAATATCAAATATTAAGGTAGTTTGTACTTGATTTAGACAACCCAATATCCTTCAAAACTATTAGAGTAGCTTTTGATCTATTATTATGTATTTTAAAAACATTTTATCCATTATTTCTTATATTAATTTTTAGACACAACTGAAAAGAGGGAAGATTACCATGAATAAAGCCTTTTAAAAAATATTGAATAAAATTTTAGATAAATACCATCATCTTCATATTGAATCTATAAACCATGTATTTTGTACAAGGAGACACAAATTAATAATTTACATTACCTCAAACTTAACTCAATCCCTAAATATAAATTTAATTCCCTTGAACATAAATTTAGTTGAACGCTATAGAAATTCATTCTAAATTTGAAGTAAACTTGTCATTATGTAATAAAAGGACTTGCCAAAGGAAAAAAATAAATATTTTGTAAAGATTTTAATAATGCCTTTGAGTTTTTTAATTTTAAATTACAGAGTTCATCAATGTACTTTATATTATTCTTAACCAATTTACTTGTATCCTCCATACTATGATAGAACCTGTATACTTTTTACATCTTAGGTATAAAAATAAAACACTATATTATACAATTTTAAACCCATCTAGGAAACATGTACAAAAGTTGAGGCTTCCAAAGTGAAAGACTATTCACAAGAACATATCATTATGCAATCTCGTGGAGCGTGCACCACGACCCCACTTGCAATGAAATAATTTTTATATCAAATGGAAAAAGGAACAAAGCAATATGCGTAACTCATAAATAAAAAAACAAAGAAATATTTTTTTTTATTGATTTCAACAATGAATCTGATTACATATTCATCCCTCTGAGGGATAACCAATTTTTGATACAATCAGTTACAAGCGAAACACAAATGGTGTAATAAATCCCCTTGCAAAGGGGTGGTACACTTTTGTAGGCTTCCTGATCCCACACATGAACTTGTCTGAGGGATCACAGATGCCTCCTTCTCCTTCTCTCATCCAGGAGGGATCCCATGCTCCGAGTGTCTTGATATGGTCCTATAAACCTGCATATCTGCATACATGGAAATAACAAAGCATGCTTAGTAGTACAGGCTACCTCCTTGGATGATTATGTTAGTATCAAATATGATAAGAAAGATAGATAAGCATAATATGACTAAATGCACTAATATTAATGAAAAATGAGGGCATATCTCATAAAGTAATAATGTAAATGCATATAGTAAACTAGATCTATGCTAGAAATAAATGCTAAAATAGAAAGCAATCAAATCTAATGCTAGAACAAAATAAACTAATATCTAAACCCTAGGTTATGCCTGGGGCCATTGTCTAGGACAATGGTCGTGAAATAAATCTTTCTCCTCGTGATCCAAGGTTTGTAGCACCAGGTTCTCTGATCCAATTGATATTCAAGGATCATCAGATGTGTTAGATATATGGAATGGTGGTGAATAATAATAGATGTGAATGACAAATGCATAGTCTCTCTTCAACCAGATAGCACTTCGTTGCTTCTCAAGGGTGCGTAGATTTGCTCTCCAATCTGACAGGACTTTGTTGCATGAACTCTAAAAATCATGGATATTTTACCCTTTGTGGGAGAGTTCATATGTAGACTTACCTCTCTTCAGATCTGGACCTTGGCTTCTTAGAAAAGCTTCAATCCAAATTGCATGTGACTGACCATAATAGGTGGAAAGCATCAATCACAAACTCATATTGAAGGGGCAGTTAGGAGGAACTCAGGTAGTTCATTGCCAAAATTTACTCATACCCCCCCCCCCCCCCCCCCCCCCCCCCCCCCCCCCCCCCCCCCCCCCCCCCCCCCCCCCCCCCCCCCCCCCCCCCCCCCCCCCCCCCCCCCCCCCCCCCCCCCCCCCCCCCCCCCCCCCCCCCCCCCCCCCCCCCCCCCCCCCCCCCCCCCCCCCCCCCCCCCCCCCCCCCCCCCCCCCCCCCCCCCCCCCCCCCCCCCCCCCCCCCCCCCCCCCCCCCCCCCCCCCCCCCCCCCCCCCCCCCCCCCCCCCCCCCCCCCCCCCCCCCCCCCCCCCCCCCCCCCCCCCCCCCCCCCCCCCCCCCCCTCAATAATGCAAAGGTGTAGTCAAACTGTGTGATTTGGGCTTGTATTCATGACCAGACTGTACATGGTGCTAGTTGCTATCAGGTTTAGTGGCTAGGTGTGGCCACTATAGTCTTCAGCAGCTAAGTGTGGTGACCACTCTTCTTGAGAGCGGCCAATCCTGGATGAGCTAGAACTACCCTATTTGAATGGTTAGGACCATTGCTTGCTCTTGGAGAGATCCAAGAGGATTTATATGGTCTATGGATGTGTCTATATGGGTTTTATCCTAAATAAAATGTATTTTAGGTGTCTACAGATGCCCCTTTTTGGGGTGCATTATGGGAAAAATTAACGTGGAGCAAAAATAGACCACCTAGGGTCACATTGTAGGTTGGATGATGATCATTTATCTGATCAAAATTGGATGCCCTAGTCAAGTAGGAGGTGCGCATCCTAGAATAATTACTTTCAATAGGGTGGAAGGCTTAAATTTATGGAAGTTTGCACTCGTTCATCAGGCGATCGGGTAGCTTTAGTACTACTATAGGTCCGAAAGGAGGAGAGATACAAACTTAACTGTCATGTTTGTTTTTCTCCCCAATAAAGGGTAAGATTATGATAGTTATTGGTAATGATTCATAATATGAATGCAATTTGACATGATCGAGTGATATTTTGTTGACTTTGATTATGATTATTTGAAATTTTTTACTACCCCCTCAAGCAACGAGTCTATGAGGAAAGGACAATTAATAAAGTGATGAGTCGCTTGACCAAAATGAATTATTTGGATCTCCTTAGAGTGTTGCTCTATTTTTATAGGGTAGGTCTCATCCATGTGTGCTTTTAACCATTTTTGGTAATTGTACATCTCTATCCCATGGGGTGGTCTGGCTGAAATGGTCTTTTTAGATAATCAAGGTGTTAGTAATTCTATTTATGCTTGTGTTGAATCACTATTTGCTATAGGATAAATGATATGGATCATTGATCCCATGGGGCGGGCCGACCATCATGGCCTTCTTTGGGTTTGAAGTGAAGCATCTCAATTCTACCTTAATTGTTTTGCCCCAAGTGACCTTATGGTAATCTACTCATCTTGCCTAATTGCATGGAGAACTAGTCATTGCAATAACCAAATGTATAGAGAAAATAAATTATTATGAGGCTCACTTGATATTTTGATGTTATTTGATTTTTTTGCATTAATTTAGATTTTATGATGTTTTTGGATTTTGATATTGGTAATTTGTTTTTTTGGTATTTGAGTATAATTTGGTTTCTTTTGATTTATGGATGTGCTTTTTGACTCATTTAAATGTGTGCTACGATGAGAAATTGAGTAAATTTTTTCTTGTTTCTTAGCCGTTGTTAGGTCCAATGACCACCAATTGTTGTTTCGTGGTTGTTGTCAGGTCTAGTGGCTAGGAATTTTGGGTTGTTGATGACATCAATGACCAAAGCTCAAGTTGAAAATATAAAAATAAAATTTAGGGTTTTATCCCTCATTATTTCTAGCTATCAATTGCACTTTTTAGCTATGAAGTGAGAAAGTACAATTGTGAAACGGAGTGCTATCAAATTTACTTTTGAGTGGACACGGTGGTCGAGTGGGGGGAAGCATCTATGAGCGGAGGAGCCATAGCTTCATGGGTACTCTACTAAGACTGATTTGATTTTTAATTTGGTAAAATGAACCCAATTAAGTAATGTAGTAAAGGAACCCTACTAAACTTACCAGAAATGAACATAACTTAGTAATAGGTATAGGCTAGATTTAGTTGTAGTGGGTCTTGTAGACACCTAAAACATGTCATGTTTAGGATACTATCCATATGGACACATTCACAGACCATATGAATCCTCTTGTATCTCTCCAAGAGCAAGAAGTGGTCCTAACCACTCAAACAGGGCAATTCTAGCCCATCCAGGCCTGGTCGCTCTTAGGTAGAGCGACCGCCACACCTGGCCGTTGAAGACTATAGTGGCCACATCTAGCTACTGGACTTGACAGTAGCTAGCACCATGCACAATATAGCCATGAAAATAGGTCTATATCATGTAATATAACTACACCTTTGCATTGTTTACAGGTAAATTTTGATAAGGAATTCCCTGAGTTCCTCTTAACTACCCTGTTGGAGCCAAATTTGACTCAAACTTTGAAACCCCCAAATTTAAATTTGGTGGCTTCAATAAAAATTCTTAATAATGCTGGTCACTTTTTCATTCAGTTTGAGTAATTTGATTTTTCCATGGTCTAATAAGATGATTTTAACCTTAGTTGCTAATAAAGTGTGCCCCTTGTTAATAATGCTCAATAAGGGGTATGGCAAGATTTTATCAATCAAATTTTTGATTAAACCTAACTCTGATATTCCTAAAAATAAATTCACCCTTGGGCCTAAATCAAATGATAAACCTTTAAGTCCTAAGGTATTCAAAAGTGACGAAGAAATTTAATTAAACACTATGATCTAAAACCTGAAAAACTTAAGTCCAAAACAAAAATCTTAATTAAATCTCGAGGGCATGCACCCCATTAATTAAAATTTGAGCACCTTAGATCTAATCTGAGGGCCATGCTCGAATCAGGTTTAATCGGACGATTGCGCTCTGATAAATTGATTAAAGGTTAAGTCAAAAGTCAATGTTCCATAAATATTATAACCTAAGGTCAAAAGTGATTAAAATCTATGCAACTCTGCCAATATGGATGGATGTGCTTGAGTTTAAGCCGATCCAATGGCTGCACGCTCTCCAAAGAGTCAAAACATTAAATGAGTCAACATGGGTCAAAGCTTCTAATTAAATAACAAGAAAATCCGACAGATCAGACGATAGCGCTCAAACAAACCCAAAGATCAATGGTTGCACTTGTTTTAACTAGACCACACATTAAAAGGCTATGGGTATGCACCCCCTTTAACCATCGGTCTAATTGGAAATATCGGATGACAGTGCTCGATCCAGATCCAATCCAACGGTGGCGCGCCCATAGAAGATGCATTAAAAGGGTAAAAACCCCATGTGATTAATTAAATCCATTAAAATGAGATTAACAAGGGTCTAAGCACATTGCTAATCATTCCCCCTTTTAGATTAATCAAGGTTTAAAATCATGTACCCCTTGGTAACTAACCCGTAGGTTGATCAAGATCTACGGCTGCGCCAATATCTATCAAAGATCCAATGATCATGCCAAAAACATAAATAGTAAGTGGTCGGGAAAAACAAAGGTAAAGCCAAATTAATTACATATTAGTAAGGGTATAATACATCGCTAATCACCCCATTTTTGGCTTAAACCAGGATTAGTCAAATCTAATAATGTGCCCCTTTTGACTAACAAATATGCAGCTTGTAGAAGATCTAACGGTAGCGCTAGAATTCGCTCGAAGATCGATGGTGGTGAAGGAATCAAAGGCAAACGAAGAGATTAAATGACATGAAGATCTGACGATAGTGCTCATCTCCTCTCAGATCCAATGGTGCGCATGGTTTAAAGTGATCGAAGGTTAGTCTAAACAAGTTTCTTTCATCAAATGGTTAATTAATTTGATGCATGGGTGATTTTCCCCCTTTCCTTTGCTAAAATTTGTTTATATATGAAATAATATGACGGTAGCACCCCCTTCATGGTACGATCCAACAATGATCACGTAGAAAGGTAAACATGTTATATGAGGCCTATGCTTAATACAATGATATTAAGGATGAAAACACTAGGTTAACCTTGGTAAATCTTGATTAGAGGAGGGATAAAACACCACATTATTATAAGGTCAAATAAACAATGATATAATATTTAACCTTAAGTCTTGTCAAAATGAGTTATTACCAGCCAAAGATTTTTGACTTTGTAAACATGATTAAACCAATTAATCAGGTACAGGTAGACTAACAATCATGTAGGTCCTAAGACATCGACGATTGCGCTAACCCTACTCAGGAGATCCGATGATAGCGCATGAACCAAATATTTAAGTGATGAATCAACTAATGAAAATCTGATGGTAGCATTTTTTTGAGATTAAAGGAATCTAACAACAGAAAGTGAGTCAAAGTCAAATACAAGCGAAGGAAAATGATAAGCATCTTCTGACGGATCCAACGGATGCGCTCCATCTCAAAGTAATCCAATGGTGGCACACATTTCAAAGCTTAAGAATATTAGAAGCAACCATGATAGAACCTGTGAAGATCACAAACCAACAAAATCAATAGACTCATCCGTAAGAAATATTTGATAGTCTAAGCTCATAGATAAGGATGATCACTTCACAAAAACTATCCTAAACATACATCGAGGTAGAAAAGCAAAGAGGTGACTCATTCACAGCAAGGTACATCGAAAGATGCTATGAAGATCAATAGCCGAGACGAAGTCAAAATAGTATACATAAATGTTATGAATCTAGAAGGATACCCAAGGAAGGAAATATTCGAGAAAATCAGAGTAAATCCCATGGATAGTACCTTGGTAAGGATAAAGCAGACCAAACAAAAGATAAATCTTGATGCTCAAGTATACAACCAGATCATGTATATCTCTTGGGAATAATAATGTACCACAAAATAAGACTGCAAAGCATAGTCACAACTTATAAATAGAGATAGTAAGGGAGAGCTAAAGGCATTAGTAAATGAAATGATGGAGTACAAAGAATATAAAAGTATTCAATTTATGTTCTACAAATACTTAAGATGAAGAAAGCGCATGAAGGATAAAATATGGTTTCGACTTGCAGAAAGTCATTCAATCCATGCTTCGACGGAATATAGTTATAAGGGGAACACTCCGATGGAGTATAGTTATGGAAGTAACTTATAGATGCTTCCAGATCTTGTTTTCCATTCCCACCTTCTTCCTACTTACCACTACCTCCCTCCTTCTAGGCCTTCTTCCTTAACCATCCCGACATTTTTCCTAACATTGTACCATCTCACCACCTTCCATTGTGTGAAGCCACCCCCTTTCCTCTTTTCTCCTTTCACTCTATCACGTGATCAGTGCAATTCCATCCATTTGCCACTAGCACGTCACCCCTTGTCTTCACCATCACATCGGGTCCCCCTCCATCCCTCATCTAAAATTCATAATAGTAGCCTGGTCAATCCTTAACAATAGATCATGGTGACCAAGACAAGCAGAACAAAAAGAAAAAATATAATGATGAATCCTTAGTTTCTAGGGCCAACAAAGAGAACAAAATGACCAAATTAATCAGCGAAGAGCTCCCTTCAGTCCAGAAAAGAACCATGATAGTCAGTTCAGAGCCACACCAACTAGACAACATACAAAATAGGTTCAATCAGATGCTGACAAGTGTAAGGTCAGAAATAAAATAGAAATAATAGAATCAAGAACCAACAGTTATAAAAGGAAGTAGCTGCGGATAGATTCTGCATCAAGCAATTAGAGAATAGCATTTTTTCTAAGAGGTATACTTGAGTGCCCTATTAGTTGTGTTGTTGTATCCCCTTCTGTGTCTATTTTTTCTTTCTCATTTCTTATTCTTCCCTTTGCTATGCAGGATTTTGATAGGAAAGTGCTCAAGAAGCTGAGATTATTTCCTATCCTATTGAGCCTAGGATTCAGAGACTCTACTATTACCATATTGGAACAAGGAGAGTAGGAGAGACCTGTTACATTATTTGAAAAGAGTCCTCTTCATTGTATTGATATATTTCTTTGAGAAAAATAGAGTTAAAAGGCATCTTGCCCACTCTGCATGTAATATTTTATGAAATCAATACAATTCTGAGTTTTATTCCTATCATATCTTTGTCTAGCTCTGTGTGTCACTGTATAATGGATTACATTATTTGAATGCATTATATACATTTCTTTCATTGGTTAACTCTTAGTTTTATTACGATATTCGAATAAATCTATGAACGCCACCTTTTTGCCATTCTCTTTATTCATATTAGAATTGTTGTTAAATTGCTATAACAACCCAATGAATCTAGGCACCAGTCTACATAAGGCATAACAAATGGTTATTTTCTTGCTTGGTCATTTTAATACTTATAGTGTTATATTAATCTGGAGCGTGTAATCAAAGTTTTATCATAGAATTACCATTGGGGTTTCCTTACCCATTCTGTAGTTTTCCTTTAGCAATATTTATGTTTAACAGAACGAAGAGGCAGGTTGACTAGAGCCTGTAATAGCTCGTTGGTTTCAAATGGATTTTTGTAGCATGACAATCAAATCCTATGGATGCAAGAATTGGTTCCAACAATTTTTGGCACCATTGTCGGGAGGACTTGATAGAAAGATTTAATTATCTCATTAAAAGTTTTTCTTAAGATTATTTTTAATCAATGGGTGCCAATTAGAATAAAGAACGTTCATTTTAATTTTTTTTACATTTTCTACGTTCTTTATTTTCCCTGGTTTTCAAATTTATTTTCTTTTTTGATCTTCTTCAAAATTATATTTCTTGATCTTCTTGAAATTTTGGTTTCTTGATTTTCTTGAATTATCCCAAGAACCGACTCCTGTGAGGATGAGTGGTAATATCAAGTATTCTTGATAAAGTATACGTTGTTCTTTCTGCACCCCGGTGCTAGTGACTCTGCTAGACGAACCTAGAAGAAAAAATAAAAAAGGAGAGAACAGAATGTGTTGGCGAACACCAGGAGAAGTGGTAAGGAGCTATTTCTAGAACTCGAGAATCCAGAGGTATTTATACATACCCAGAAAACTCCACTTTTCAAGAGTATTGTTTATAATAGTAGATCAAATTCTAGCAATAAAAAGTACATAAAGAAAAATCAAAATACTATTATATAACTGTAGATGAACATTTAAATTATGTTATAGAAGATATATGTGATTATTCTTATAATAGTAATACTGAGGTAAATAATCCATTAGATCATATTCAGATTACTCAACCTCACATTCCTGTAAGTGTTACTATTGTGAATCTGAATCCTACAGTAGCAATGGCCTAGGTTAATGTTCATTTATGGAGGACTAATAGATATAGGCCTTTTGTATTACCCATCAATTTAAATACCTTACCCAGTAAAGCTCACAAATACCTCCCTAAATTTTTAGGAAATAGTGTAGTGACTGGAGAAGATCATATCAAAAGTTTCTTGTATGCAATGGATAGTCTGGAAGTTGAACATGAAGATGTAGTATTGAGACTATTTTTATAGACTTTAGAAAAAGATGCTAGAGAGTGGTTTAATTCCCTTCCTAACAATGATATCCCAAACTTCACCAAAATGGAAGTTGTGTTTCTAAAGAAATATGGTGAAAGGAAAAATGAACAATCACTGTTAACTGAGCTAGCCACTATGAAGAAAAAAGAGAATGAGGTTGTTAGTGATTTCAACATAAGATTTTCAAAGACTAGGAACAAAATCCCTGCCAACCTTAGACCTAGTGATATTCAGTCTATTTATTTTTATAAGAATACCTTTCAAGGAGAGTTTAACTATGAGTTAAGGCAAGAACAAGCCACTACCATTGATGGTTGTATGGAAAAAGCAATGGATATAGAAAGAAATATGCTTGACAGTGGTAAGATGAAGCCCTATTCTCTAGAAGTCAACCTACCTGAGAGAAAACCCAAAAGGGTGGCATTTGATATACAAAGAAGAACCGAAATTGATCCAATGGAGAAATTGACCAGTCAAATGACTGAGATGTTCAATAACATGAACAATAGGTTAGCAAGAATTGAAAGAAATGGAAATAACGGTGAATCTTCATAGACAGAGTGACCTCATGTTGACAACCATCCTCCCTTCAAGAAAAATTTCAATAGGAATTGGGGAAACAACAATGGTTCTGAAGAAGGAAATAGGAGTAGGAATAATGGGAACAATAACTGGAAAAATTGAGACTTTGATAGAGATCAGAATAATGTTCCTAACCCTATACCATATGCTAATGTAGCAGAGGGATTTCCCTATTTTTTCTCTACTTGTGATGCACCCCATAACCCTGATGCATGTGGAATTCACCTAAGTGATCAACGTAATGTAGATATGCATGCAGAATCAGAAGAGGATATAAGAATCAATGCTTGTTGGTCTATTGAAGATGAATCCAGAGAAAGGTTGTTTGAAGAAGATATGGACAAGTATGCTTCAAATCATCATCCTCAAATTTTAGTAACTGAAGGAACTAAAATCTTGTAGAAATCACATGAGTCAAGATATGATAAGATGAAGCAAGGGAAATTAATCCCCACTTGCTCAAGAGGTTGAAGAATTAGAGGCAACCCATATTCTAAATTTAAGGAATAGAACAGTCCCTGAAAGGACAGAGAAAGCCTCTACAAGTGAAACAAGAAAATAAACTTTCACCAATAAAAATATCAATAAAGAGAAAACTGATAGGAACCTTAAAAAGATTACTCCTGAAGTAATAGAATCAGAGGAAGAGATTCCCAAAGAAGAAAGTAATAAACCACTGGATATAAAGAAGATAGAATTTGATGTTGGGTTAGAACTCAGTAAGCAAAAGGTTAATATCACATTTGGAGAACTTATGAAAGTTCAACAGTACAGAGAACAAGTCTATAGAGCATTTGGATTAGTGGAACAAAAAGAAGACCCAACTTGCCATGTTGCTAGACAAAATCAACATGATACAAGATCACCATCCTCTGTCAGACCCTTCTATGTGTCATTAAGGTATAATTCAGATGAAGGGGAAAGATATGTGATTCATAATTGCATGCTAGACAGTGGAGCTTCACACAATATCATGCCCAAATTAATAGCTGATCAAATGGGATTAATCTGTACTAGAGATTTTGCCCCTATTTTTGTAATGGATAGTAGACAAATTCCTTGTGTAGGGGTGATAACTGGATTGTTAGTTTTCTTAGATCAACACCCCAAAAAGGGCATTGTCATGGATGTTGCAGTAGTTGATGTTGACCCATTTTTCTCACTATTACTCAGTAGACATTGGGTAGAACAACTAGGAGGTTCAATTCAATTGGACTGGTCCTATGCTACAATCCCAATATCAGATAAGGAGAATATAATTTTGAGAAGGGAACCATTCAACAAACACTCCATAGAGTTAATTCAAATAGATGAAACCATGATTAACTTAGTAAACTCTATGGAAGAAAAAGGGATGGGAGTTTACTCAATATGGCACAACCCATTCCTGGTGGAAGTACCAGAAGCAAAGAACATGGATCCAGAAGATATGAAAATAGTAGATGTTGAATCAGATAGAGTTTTGACTCAAGAAATGTGGACCATGTCTTTTGATGGAGCTAAATCATAGTCTGGAGCAGGTGCAGGTGTAAATTTGACTGATATTAAAGGAAATTACCTTGGTATTCCTTACAGACTACAATTTCCTTGCACAAACAATGTAGCTGAGTATGAAGCTTTACTACTAGGGTTAAGGAAAGCAAAAGAACTAGGCATTAACTACTTGACTGTAATAGGGGATGCAGAGCTTATTATACTACAGATCAAAGGTAAATATCAGACTAAACATCCTAGGCTTAAGCAATATAGAAATGTAGTGTTGGAAGAAATTGATAAATTCTTAGCTTTCAATATCTCATATATTCCTAGAGAACAAAATCATGTTGCAGATATTTTAGTTATAAATGCCTCAGGTCTAGATCACCCAGAGATAACTACAGAATATATGGATAGATTCCCAACTATTTCAGTCTATAAACCTTATGTGCCAGATAACATAGTCTATCTATAGGTCTTTCAAGATGACATAGATATTAAAGATTTTATGACTCTACAAAATCAGTATGCAGATGTAATCTGTGATGAAAAAGATGAAGAAAAGCTAAAAGACCAAATAGGAGAGCCAGTAGAAGTAATCCAGTTGAAAACTAATAGAATACCCAAAGGATTGGTTTCTCTAGAGAGTCTATTTGATGATTTTGACAAAGCTTATAAGCCTTTACATAGAGAAGTAATATCTGAAGATATTAATATTGGTTCAATGAAAGAACCCAGAATAGTGAAAGTAGACATGGCCTTACCTACTAAAGAAAAAGTTGGATATATCAGTTTCTTGAAAAAGAACAAAGAACATTTTTCTTGGACTTATGAAGATCTTAAAACATTCAAAATAGATGTAATGACACACATAATACCCCTGAAAGAAGATTCCAAACCATTTAGATAGAAACAAAGGAAGTACAATCCAAATCTGCACCCAATAATGCAAAAGGAGGTACAAAAATTATTGGATTCCAAAATAATAAGAAAGGTAAGATTTTCTTCATAGATATCCAATTTAGTACCAGTCAGAAAAAAGAATGGGGATATTAGACTCTATGTAGATTTTAGAAATTTAAACAAGAGTTCATTAAAAGATAATTACCCATTACCCAACATGGAACAATTATTGCAAGCAGTAGTTGGCTCAACTAGATTGTCTCTGTTAGATGGATTTTTAGGGTACAATCAAATTCAGATAAATCTAGAAGATAGACATAAGGCAGCATTCACTACACCATGGGGCACATTTGAATATTTAAGAATACCTTTTGGACTGATGAATGCAGGTGCTACTTTTCAGAGAGCAATGGACTTTGCTTTTAAAGGATTAATGTTCAAAATTGTAGTGGTGTACCTGGATGATATCACTATATTTTCTAAAAATCTAGAGGATCATCTAGAACACTTAACTACAGTTTTTGCTCGGTGCAAGGAATTTAGAATTTCTTTAAATCCCAAGAAATGCATATTTGGGACTACACAAGGAAAGTTATTAGGACATATAGTTTCAGAAAAAGGGATAAGCATTGATCCAGAAAGAATTGAAGCTATTTCCAAAATTCCCCCTCCTAGAAATTTAAAAGGAGTCAGGTCATTCTTTGGCAAGATAAATTTTATCAGAATATTTGTCCCAAATTTTGCAGAGATGACCAAACCTATAAATGACATGGTTAAGAAAACTGGAGAAATAAAATGGACAGTGGAAAATATGGAAGCATTTAACAAGATCAAAGAAGCCATATCAACCACTCCAACCCTAAGCTGCCCCGATTATGCAAAGGATTTTAACATCTACTCTTATGCATCAGAACATTCTATTGCTGCAGTTCTTTCACAGAAGGATGATGAAAATAATGAAAGGCCAATAGCCTTCATGAGCTCAAGGCTAAAAGGAGCACATATTAAATACACCTTGCTAGAAAAACATGCTTATGCAATCATCCAATCTTTAGAACATTTCAAAGGTATATTTGGCTCAAATAAGGTTTACTATTGTATCCCTTTTATAGCAATAAAAGATATTTTTCTCAATCAGAGCCATTAGGAAGACCAACAAGATGGATGGTAAAGCTTCTGCAATATGATGTTGAATTCAAAATAGTTAAAACTATCAAAGGGCAGGGTTTAGCTAAATTGTTGGCCAAAAAGAAGAAGAAGGATTTGAAAATGTTCTCACAATAGATGAGGCATATGATGTCAGAAGAATCAATAATACTGAATGCAAATGGTATGAAGAAATATTGTCATACTTACAAAATATGTCATTCCCTAAAGATATGTCAACAAACAGAATGAGGTCAGTCAAGCTTCAAGCCCAGAAATATTATATACAAGATGGTGTGCTATACTGGAAACACCCTGATGGAATATTATTAGTCTGTTTATATGAAAGTGAAGTCCCAAAAATAATCAATGAATTTCATGATGGTTTCTATGGAGGACATTTTGCTCCAAGAGCTACAACTAATAAAATTATGAGAGCAGGATATTATTGGCCTTCCATTTTTAAATATGTATATAAATATGTTAGGAACTATCATAACTGCTAGGTTTTTGTAGGAAAGAAGCATTTGGCAGCCATGCCCCTCAAGCCAATAATCATTGAGGCACCATTCACACAATGGGGTATTGACCTAATTGGAGAGATCAAGCCTAATTCATCTAGCCAACACAAGTGGATCATAACTGCAACAGATTACTTCACAAAGTGGGTAGAAGTTGCACCCTTGAGAACATCCAATACTACCATTGTCATCAAATTCTTGGAAGAAAACATTCTGACCAGGTTTGGAGTTCCTCAAAAACTAGTTACAGATAATGCACAATATTTTGTTTCATATGAAATGGTAGAATTTTGTGCTAAATATGGAATTGAATTATCCCATTTTGCTAATTATTACCCCCAAGGAAATGGTCTAGTTGAGTCATCAAATAAAAATGTAATAACCAGAATAAAAATATCATTGGGTAAGAACAAGAGAGGGTGGGACAGTGAACTTAAATTTGCTTTATGGGCTGATAGGTTGTCTATTAAAAGAAACACAGGAAGAACCCCCTATGAGATGGTTTATGGAGAGAAAGCCTTATTACCTTCAAAGATAGAGAAATTAGCACTTTCCCTCCTACTGCAAGACCATGAAGACCCCAATCCCATACAGAGAAGGCTTGACCAAATTGTCCTATTAGAAGAGCAAAGAAGAGAGACCCTTAATAGAATGATGGAACAAACCCAGAAAACCATGAAATTGTTTAATAAGAAAGCCAAGGGTACTCCTTTTTCTCAAGGAGATATAGTCATCTATTGGGATCCTAAAAATGATAAGCATGGTGAAAAAGGTAAATTTGAACCTAAATGGATTGGCCCATACCAAATAGCCCATGTTATCAGCCAGAATACATACAAGTTGCAGACCTTGCAGGGTGAAATGATGGCTATCCCTATTAATGGCCAACACCTCAAAATGTACAATCCCTATTGAAGGTAAATAAAAATAAAATAAAATAAAAAAAGTGGAAAGAACAAAAAACCCCAAAAACAGAGTGTTTTACTTTTTATGCTTTTCTTTTCTTGTTTAGTTTAATTCTGAGTTTATTGTACACATGATATTCTTAGTTTGATGAGTATATATAACTGTTGATTCCACCAAAAACAATAAGAAGAAAGGAGATTTATTTTAGACTCTGATGAGGTTTACAATTTTCAAAATATGAGTGTTTATGCAATAGTTGTTTGATATGAGATAAAATAGAAGGAAAACAAAGTTGATTGAAACATCATGTCAAAGCCTCACATTACAAATGATACTTAAAGTGACTTCAAAGGTCCAAAGAACCGAGTTATCTTTGAGAGGGTGGTTGAGCCAAAAATTATTACACTCATATTTTATAGCCAGAAACTAATCCTCAACTCAGGCATACTCATTGCACAATTTGCTTATATATCCAAGTACTTCTCTCACGAGAAAGAAAAATAAAAAATAAAGTTAAATTGAGTCACTACCTGAGATATCTTGGAAAACCTCTATCGGGGCTATAGACGCTTGACTGGAAGTAGGGTAAAACCAGATGGGATTAGAAGCAACTCCACCGGGGCTATAGACGCTTGACTGGCAGTGGAGCCCTACAGAATGGTGAAAATTTTTAAAGAGTGAAATCACATATTAGGCTTAACTATTTTGCTCAGATATGGCAAAGTTCTGAAAGACTTAGAAATCAAAATGAATGCACAAACACACACATGGGCATGAACATGATGAAGTAAATGGCTTTGACAAATATTTGTGTAATCATATCTTATGACTTAGCTAAAACAAGCATTACAATATATCAAAATAAAACTCATCTGTTTCTAAAAATCTGATCCTAGTTTCAAAATTGAATAAAAGGGATTACAGTTTTCAAATACTCTATAGCTTTGATATCATGTTGTTCATACAATTTTTCAGTATATATATATAAAAAAATTGTTTTTCTTTCATGTTTTTCAAGCTTTACTTAACAGTCAAAAGTTTTTTATTTTTGTTCATTTTCTGCAAATAAAACCAGGAGATTCTGTGGTTCTCAAGTGCCTCATGTTTTCAACACTTTGTCCCAGTCAGAGCCTATGTTGGAGCCAAATTTGACTCAAACTTTGAAACCCCCAAATTTAAATTTTTGGTTTCAATCAAAGTAATTAATAATTTTGGTCACTTTTGCATCTAATTGAAGAGTAATTTAATTTTTCATTGGTTTAATTTGATGAAGTCTAACCTTGGTTGTTAATCATGTGTGCCTCCTTTAATGCTCAAATATCTTAATAAGGGTTATGGCAAGATTTTATTAATAATATTTTTAACAAAGCCTAGCTTCGATCTTCCTAAAATAAAATTTCCCTTGGGCCTAAATCAAATGATAAACCTATAAGTCCTAAGGTATTCAAAAGTAATGGACAAATTTAATTAAACACCGTGGTCTAAAGCCCGAAAAACTTAAGTTAGCAATAAAAATATTAATTAAATATCTTGAGGGCATGCACCCCATTAATTAAAATTTGAGCACCTTAGATCTAATCCGAGGGCCGCACTCGAATCAAGTTTAATCGGATGATTGCGCTCTGATAAATTGATTAAAGGTTAAGTCAAAAGTCAATGTTCCATAAAATATTATAACCTAAGGTCAAAAGTGATTAAATATAAATTCTGTGCAACTCTACCAATATGGATGGATGCGCTTGAGTTAAGCCTGATCCAATGGTTGCACTCTCCAAAGAGTCAAAACATTAAACGAGTCAACATGGGTCAAAGCTTCTAATTAAATAATGAGCAAATTCGATAGATCGGACGATAGCGCTCAAACAAACTCAAAGATCAATGGTTGCACTTGATTTAATTAAACCACACATTAAAATGCTATGGGTATGCCCCCTTTAACCATCGATCTAATTGGAAAGATCGGATGATAACGCTCGATCTAGATCCAATCCAATGGTGGCGCGCCCATAGAAGATGCATTAAAAGGGTAAAAACCCCATGTGATTAATTAAATCTATTAAAATAAGATTAACAAGGGTCTAAGCACATTGCTAATCATTCCCCCTTCTAGATTAATCAAGGTTTAAAATCATGTACCCCTTGGTAACTAACCCACAGGTTGATCAAGATCTACGGTTGCACCAATATCTATCAAAGATCCAATGGTCATGCCGAAACAAAGGTAATCACAAATTAATTACATATTAGTAAGGGTATAATACATCGCTAATTACCCATTTTAGCTTAAACCAAGATTAATCAAATATAATAATGTGCCCCTTTTGACTAACAAATATGCAGCTTGTAGAAGATCTAACGATAGCGCTAGACTTCGCTCAAAGATCGATGGCGATGAAGGAATCAAAGGCAAACAAAGATATTAAATGACATGAAGATCTGACGACAGTGCTCATCTCCACTCAGATCCAATGGTGCACATGGTTTAAAGTGATCAAAGGTTAGTCTAAACAAGTTTCTTTCATCAAATGGTTAATTAATTTGATGCACGGGTGATTTTCCCCTTTCCTTTGCTAAACTTTGTTTATATACGAAATAATCTAATGGTAGCGCCCCCTTCATGGTATGATCCAACGATGATCACGTAGAAAGGTAAACGTGTTATATGAGGCCTATGCTTAATACAATGATATTAAGGATGAAAACACTAGGTTAACCTTGGTAAATCTTGATTAGAGGAGGAATAAAACACCACATTATTATAAGGTCAAATAAACAATGATATAATATTTAACCTTAAGTCTTGTCGAAATGAGTTATTACCAACCAAATATTTTTAACTTTGTAAACATGATTAACCCAATTAATTAGGTACAGGTAGACTAACAATCATGCAGGTCCTAAGACATCGACGATTGCGCTAACCCTACTCAGGAGATCCGACGACAGTGCACGAACCAAATATTTAAGTGATGAATCAACTAATGAGAATCTGATGATAGTGCTTCATTGAGATTAAAGGAATCTAACGATAGCAAGCGAGTCAAAGTCAAATACAAGTGAAGGAAAATGACAAGCATATTTTGATGGATCCAATGGATGCGCTCCATCTCAAAGTAATCCAACTGGTGTCATCCATTTGAAAGGCTTAACAATATCAGAAGTAGCCATGATAGAACTTGTGAAGATCACAAACCAAAAAAATTGGCAGACTCATCCATAAGAAAGATTCGATAGTCTAAGCTCATAGAGAAGGATGATCACTCCACAAAAATACCCTAAACATACATCGAGGTAGAAAAGCAAAGAGGTGACTCATTCACAGCAAGGTATGCTAAAAGATGCTATGAAGATCAATAGTCGAGATGAGGTCAAAATAGTACGCATAAATGTTGTGAATCCAGAAGGATACCCAGGGAAGGAAAGATTCAAGCAAATCAGAGTAAATCCCATGGACAATACCTTGGTAAGGATAAAGTAGACCAAACAAAAGATAAATCCTGATGCTCAAGTCTGCAACCAGATCATGTATATCTCTTGGGAATAATAGTGTACCACAAAAATAAGACTGCAAAGCATAGTCACAACTTATAAATAGAGACAGTAAGGGAGAGCTAAAGGCATCAATAAAAGAAATGATGGAGTACAAAGAATATAAAAGTATTCAATTTATGTTCTACAAATACTTAAGATGAAGAAAGCGTGTGAAGGATAAAACATGGTTTCAACTTGCAGAAAGTCATTTAATCTGCGCTTCGATGAAATATAGTTATAAGGGGAACACTTCGATGGAGTATAGTTATGGAAGTAACTTATAGATGTTTCCAGATCTTGTTTTCCATTCCCATATTCTTCCTACTTATCACTGCCTCCCTCCTTCTAGGCCTTCTTCCTTAACCATCTTGACATTTTTCCTAACATTGTACCATCTCACCACCTTCCATTGTGTGAAGCCACCCCCTTTCCTCTTTTCTCCTTTCACTCTATCATGTGATCAGTGCAATTCCATCTATTTGCCACTAGCATGTCACCCCTTGTCTTCACCATCACATCGGGTCCCCCTCCATCCCTCATCTAAAATTTGTAATAGCAGCCTGGTCAATCCTTGACAGCAGATCATGGTGACCAGGACGAGCAGAACAAAAAGAAAAAATATAATGATGAATCCTTAGTTTCTAGGGCCAACAAAGAGAGCAAAATGGCCAAATTAATCAGTGGAAGAGCTCCCTTTAGTCCAAAAAGAACCATGATAGTCAGTTCAGAGCCGCACCAGCTGGACAACATACAGAATAGGTTCAATCAGATGCTGACAAGTGTAAGGTCAGAAATAAAATAGAAATAACAGAATCAAGAACCAACAGTTATAAAAGGAAGCAATATGGATAGATTTTGCATCAAGCAATTAGAGAATAGCATTTTTGCTAAGAGGTATACTTGAGTGCCCTATTAGTTGTGTTGTTGTATCCCCTTCTGTGTCTATTTTTTCTCTCTCATTTCTTATTCTTCCCTTTGTTGTGCAGGATTTTGATAGGAAAGTGCTCAAGAAGCTGAGATTATTTCCTATCCTATTGAGCCTAGGATTCAGAGACTCTACTATTACCATATTGGAACAAGGAGAGTAGGAGAGACCTATTACATTATTTGAATAGAGTCCTCTTCATTGTATTGATGTATTTCTTTGAGAAAAATAGAGTTAAAAGGCATCCTGCCCACTCTGCATGTAATATTTTATGAAATCAATACAATTTTGAGTTTTATTCCTATCATATCTTTGTCTCAGCTCTGTGTGTCATTGTATAATGGATTACATTATTTGAATACATTATATATGTTTCTTTCATTGGTTAACTTTTAGTTTTATTACGATATTCGAATAAATCTAAGAATGCCAATTTCCTTTTCCCCATTATCTCTATTCATATTAGAATTGTTGTTAAATTGCTATAACAGCCCAATGAATCTAGGCACCGGTCTACATAAGGCATAATGAATGGTTATTTTCTTGCTTGGTCATTTTAATACTTATAGTGTTATATTAATCTGGAGCGTGTAATCAAAGTTTTATCATAGAATTACCATTGGGGTTTCCTTACCCATTCTATAGTTTTCCTTTAGCAATATTCATGTTTAATAGAACGAAGAGGTAGGTGAAGAACACAAGCTTATACTGAGAGGGGGGTGAACAGTATAGCGCCCACTTTTTACTTTCTTTCCAAACCAATATCAATTAATGTCCTTAATTGCAATAACAAAATATAGTAGTGTGCATTAATAACTCAGATAGCAATAGTAAGCAAGAGCACAAGTCACCACACACAATTGAGACACAAGATTTAACGTGGTTCCCCCAATGTGGGGTACTCCACAAGATAATCTCCTTATAATATTTCACACAAAAATAAGGATCCTTATCCAATACAATGATTACTTTGATCTGCTCAAAGCTAGGCAATACAATGATCTGCTCAGGTAGGCAATCCACTGATCTGCTCAACTAGGCAACACACTGATCTGCTCAGGTAGGCAATCCACTGATCTGCTTAGCTAGGCAACACACTGATCTGCTCAGGTAGGCAATCCACTGATCAACTAGGCAACACACTGATCTACTCAGGTAGGCAATCCACTGATCTGCTCAACTAGGCAACACATTGATCTGCTCAGGTAGGCAATCCATTGATATGCTTAGCTAGGCACTCCATTGATCTGCTCAACAAGCTCACACAGAACTTGTCCAAATATGCTCAACAAGTTCACATAGAACTTGTCCAAATATGCTCAACAAGCTCACATAGAACTTGTCCAAATCTGCTCAACAAGCTCACATAGAACTTGTCCAAATCTGCTCAACAAGCTCACACAGAACTTGTCCAAATATGCTCAACAAGCTCACTAAGAACTTGTCCAAATCTGCTCAACAAGCTCACACAGAACTTTCTCAAAATATGCTCAACAAGCTCACTAAGAACTTGCTCAAAATCTGTCCAAAAACTATCCACAAATCTATCCCAAAAGCCTTCTCAAGGCTCAATCAATCATGCACAAAAACTACCACAAATCTGTCCAGAAATCTATCCCAAAGACCTTCTCAAAGGCTCAACCAATCATGCTCAAGTAGCATTCAAATCTCATCCACAAATCTATAAAGGCAAGGCTCAATGATGAACTCAACAATGAATGGCAAAGCACTCTACAATGGATGACAACAATGATCCACAATGATCTCAACTCAAATCAATCTCAACTCAACTCAAGTCAACTCATAGAAGCATAAAGAGAATTGTTAGAGACTCAATATGTTCTAAGCTCAATCTCAACTCAAATCAGATTTATAGAATAGTTTGTTTCATGGAACTTGAACAATCACTTCACACATCACTTGACTAGGCTCAATCAACTCAACTCAACCAATCATCACAAGAGACATCTCTTTCTCACAAAACCCTAGTCCAAGCATGTATCAACCAACTCAAATGTTTCCAACAATGCTCAACCACAAATCTCACATAACAATGATACTCATGTTCTTTTCAAGTTCTTTGCATAACCAATGGGCTTCAACAACTATGCTTATAAAACAAGGTTTAAACACAACTCTCAAACCAGAAAAACCTTGAAGCATTCAACCAACCACTTTCGAAAAGGAAACCACAATCAATCCTTTTCTCTCCAATGATATTTCAGAAATCAACCACCATAATCAATCAATAGGAGAATGTGCCCATACCTTTTATGAAGATGAAGAAACCTCTTTGGAAATATGCCACACTCAACAAACTTCTTTTTCAACTTTCAACAAGGGTTAGAGATCATGATTAATATCACAACAACAATATCCAAATAACACCTTATCACTCCTACTCAACAAAATGCATCATGTCCCCTTATGAAAGAATTAATCACTTTTGAAAAAGAACAAAACAGCCTTCACTTTTGAACCCCTTTACAAAAATAGAAATATCTCTTTACATACACCTTATTTCTCCCTCTAAGCAAGTTAATCAAATAGCCCTCGAAATAAGCTTTCCAACGATATATAATATGATATACTTCTAAAAGGAAAATCACCAGAAATCTCTTTTTCTCAACATGCATCACAACCCTTATCTCTCCTAGGGCAACCTTAGAAAAATAAAATATTAGGAAAAATTATTAACTTGCCTTTGTCCTCAGCGGGATTCGATCCCTGGTCGCTGCCCCTGCACCACTCTAACCATGGCGCCAACAACCACGTGAGCCAACCGCTCACATAGAACAGTGAGCACAAACCTTCTATTTGTTTGCTCCGAGCATGTCCTCAAACACCACGTGCACCAAAAGAGTCCTCCCTTTCACTTTGCAAAACCAGCATCGATGGGATTCGAACTTCGGATCTGCTGGCGCTTCAACACCTTACGCGCCTTCCTCTTGCCGCTAGGCCACAAGCACCTACGGTGCTTGGTAAGGGACCTCCCTTACTTTTATTGCCTCCTTTCTTCGTTGGATTCGAATGAGCTGCGATGCCTTTGCTCCCTCTTCGAACGAACACCCTTTGCACACTCTTTAACATGTTGGCACCTTTCGCTCCCTTAGCAATTTGAATGCATCACCATCATCGAGGACATAGGGAGATTAATCAAAGCATTTGGTGGCATATTTATATATGCCTTCCTCCTTTCTTTTGACGTCGGCGCTATAAATTAAACTTTAATATTATGTGCCTCCTCCTTTCTTTTGACGTCGGTGCTATAAATTAACTTTTAATTTTAAATTTAAATTTTAATTTTAAATAATTAAAATTTAAACTTAAATATTTAAAATTAAATATCTCCATCACCGGGGCACCTTTTTTGATGAAACGAAAAGCCAACCTAGGTTTTAAGAAAAACCCATTTCAAATCTACCATCCATGGTTTTAAATAAAACCTTTTATTTTACCTACCTTGGTTTTCACAAAAACCCTGTATATATCCATGCTTTCCAAAATATCATAAATGCTTATTTATGAAATACTTTGGCCACCAAAACTCAATGTGATCCATGTGACATCAATGACAACATAAAATACCTCAAATTTCCAACAATCTCCCCCTTTGTCATTGATGGCAACACCTCTAATGCAAATCACCACAATCACTACAAAAACCATTTTTGAGAATCAAAGCTGCTCCCCCTGACTCAATACTCTCTTTGGAGGTTGCTCCCCCTAACTCAATGCTCTCTTTGGAGGCTACTCCCCTAACTCATATCTCCCCCTAACTCAAATCTCTCCCCCTTTGACATCAATGGAAAAAAGGGACACCTATGGGGCTAAAAGATATGACTCTTAAGCTTAGCCCCCTCACCACCTTCTCTCTTGAGGTGATTAATTTTGGGTTGGGAGTACTTTTACTCCCAACTGTTCTCTCAAACGCTCAAACGTTTCTCTTGGTAATGGTTTTGTAAATATGTCTGCAATCTGATATTTTGTAGGAACATATTCCAATCTTACTTGTTGCTCTGTAACCTATTCTCTTAAAAAGTGATACTTGATTGGAATGTGCTTTGTTCTGGCATGCATTACTAGATTCTTCAAGATACTTATAGCACTAGTATTATCACATAGAATAGGAATGGGATGATCATGTTCTATGCTAAAATATTTGAGAGTCTATTTCATCCATAATACCTGTGAACAACATGTTGCTACTGCAATATATTCTACCTCTATTGTGGAAAGTGACACTGATGGTTGTTTCTTACTTAGCCAAGAAACTAAGCAATCACCAAGAAAGAATGCTCCTCCACTTGTGCTTTTTCTATCATCAATGTTTCCATCATCAATGTTTCCCAATCTGCATCTGTGTATGCTGTGAGAGTAAACTTACTACTTCTAGGATACCATAGACCATACTCCATTGTTCCTTTGAGATATCTGAGTATTCTTTTCACTGTTGTCACATGTGATTCTTTTGGAGCTGCTTGAAATCTTCCCACTAAACCAACTGCATGTATTATATCTGGTCTTGTAGCTATAACATATAACAAGCTACCAATCATAGATCTGTATAGTGTTTGATTTGCATCAGGAGATTCATCATCTTTGCTTAATTTACACCCTGTAACCATTGGAGTACTAACTGGCTTACTATCTTCCATTTTGAATTTCTTCAACATCTCCTTTATATACTTTGTTTGTGAAAGAAATATCCCTTTTTCTAATTGTGAAATCTGTAATCCGAGGAAAAAGGTTAATTCACCAAGCATAGACATTTCAAACTCATTAGTCATGTTTCTTGCAAATTCTTGACACATTCTGTCATTGCTACCCCCAAAAATAATATCATCCACATAAACTTCCACAATCATCAAATCATTTCCCTTATTTTTAATATACAGATTGCTATCAATTGTTCCCTTTCTAAAACCTTGCTCTCGAAGATATTTATCCAGTCTTGAATACCATGCTCTAGGAGCTTGCTTTAAGCCATAAAGAGCCTTTTTCAATCTACACACATAATCTGGCTTATCTGCTTGATTAAACCCATCTGGTTGTTCAATGTAAACTTCTTCTTCTAAATGACCATTCAAAAAAGCTGATTTGACATCCATCTGATATACTTTGAAATTCCTATAGCTTGAAAGTGCCAAAAACATCCGTATAGCTTCCAATATTGCAACTGGTGCAAAGGTCTCATCAAAATCAATTCCTTCTACTTGTGCATATCCTTTACACACCAATATTGCCTTGTTTCTGATGACTTGACCATCTTCATTTAGTTTGTTCCTGTAGACCCATTTAGTACCAATTACATTTTTTCCTTTTGGTCTTGGAACTAATTCCCAAGTCTTACTTTTTTCAATCTGATCTAGTTCTTCCTTCATTGCTTTAATCCAACATTCATCATTTTCTGCCTCTCTGAAATCCTTTGGTTCTATCTTGGATAGTAGTGAAATATTTGCTTGTTCTATTGAGCCTATGATTCCTCTTCTTGTTCGTCTTACATCAGGGCTGCCAATGATCAAGTCCTCTAGATGATTTTTCTGAATATATCTTGATGTAGTTTTAGAAGGTATATTCTGCAAATCTTCTTCATCTGAATCTTCACCCATTTCTTCCTGACAACTTTCTTCTTCTTCAAGAATATCTTCATGAGATGGCTCATTTATTCTTGTTCTTTCATCAACTCTGACATTTATACTTTCCACCATGGTATGTGTTCTTTTATTGTAGCATCTGTAGGCCTTACTCTTTGTAGAGTATCCAAGAAAAATACCTTCATCGCATCTAGGATCAAACTTGCCCAAGTCCTTATCCTCTCTTCTGATATAACACTTACTTCCAAAAATTCTGAAGTAGTTTACCGTGGGAGATCTTCCTTTCCAAAACTCATATGGAGTCTTATGTTGCTTTGTTCTAACTTGAGCTCTATTCATAACATAGACTTGCTATATTGATTGCTTCCTTCCAAAACCCATATGAGATTCTTGATTCATTTAGCATTGCTCTGGCCATATTCTCAAGAGTTCTATTCTTTCTTTCTACTACTCCATTTTGTTGCGGAGTCCTGGTTGTTGAATATTCTTTTTTGATTCCATGTTCTACACAAAACTCAATGAATTATGTAGAGATGAATTCCCCTCCTCTATCTGATCGCAAACACTTGATCTTCTTTCTTGTTTCATTTTCTACCATTTCTTTGAACACTTTGAAATGCTCAAATGCCTCTGATTTCTCTTTCAGAAAAACAACCCAAGTCATTCTAGAATAATCATCTATGAACAACATGAAGTAACTTTCACCTTGTAGACTTTTGGTTCTCATAGGACCACATAAATCAGTATGAATCAATTCTAATACCTTGGAAGAGGAATATTCTTTTGCCTTGAAACTTGATCTTGTCTGCTTTCCATACTGACACTGTGCACAAATTGTATTTGAAGGTCTTTTTATCTTTGGTAGATCTCCGACAATTTGTTTGTTGCTTATCCTTACTATGTTATCGAAGTTCAAGTGACACAACCTTTTATGCCATAACCAACTTTCTTCTTCTTGAGATAGAAGACATTTTTCCTTTTTTATTTCACTGAGCATGTAGAGATTGTTATTGGTTCTTTCTGCATTTGCAACAAGCTTCCCTATTTTTGTTTCCCTGATTTTGCATCCTGTAGAGGAAAAAGTAATTGTGTACCCTCGATCACAAAGCTGACTTACACTCAGTAGATTGTGTTTTAGACCCTCAACATAGAGTACACCTTGTGTAGTAGTCTTTCCATCATCCAAACTTAAAGTTCCTCTCCCTTTGATTTTAGCTGAAGCATTATCACCAAATCTCACAGATCCATTGTTGTTCCCTTTTAAAGAAATGAACTTATCCTTATACCCAGTCATATGACTAGAGCACCCACTGTCAATATACCATTTTTCCATCCTGTAACCTAGTAGAATCTACCCTCAAGTTGTTAGCCTTTCTGAAGGAACCCGCTCTGATACCAATTGAAGAACACAAGCTTATACTGAGAGGGGGTGAACAGTATAGCGCCCACTTTTTACTTTCTTTCCAAACCAATATCAATTAATGTCCTTAATTGCAATAACCAAATATAGCAGTGTGCATTAATAACTCAGATAGCAATAGTAAGCAAGAGCACAAGTCACCACACACAATTGAGACACAAGATTTAACGTGGTTCCCCCAATGTGGGGTACTCCACAAGATAATCTCCTTATAATATTTCACACAGAAATAAGGATCCTTATCCAATACAATGATTACTTTGATCTGCTCAAAGCTAGGCAATACACTGATCTACTCAAGTAGGCAATCCATTGATCTGCTCAGCTAGGCAACACACTGATCTACTCAGGTAGGCAATCCACTAATCTGCTTAGCTAGGCAACACATTGATCTACTCAGGTAGGCAATCCACTGATCTACTTAGCTAGGCAACACATTGATCTACTTAGGTAGGCAATCCACTAATCTTCTTAGCTAGGCAACACACTAATCTACTTAGGTAGGCAATCCATTGATCTACTTAACTAGGCACTCCACTAATATGCTCAACAAGCTCACACAGAACTTGTCCAAATATGCTCAACAAGTTCACACAAAACTTGTCCAAATCTGCTCAACAAGCTCACACAGAACTTGTCCAAATCTGCTCAACAAGCTCACACAGAACTTGTCCAAATATGCTCAACAAGCTCACACATAACTTGTCCAAATATGCTCAACAAGCTCACACAGAACTTGTCCAAATATGCTCAACAAGCTCACTAAGAACTTGCTCAAAATATGCTCAACAAGCTCACTAAGAACTTGCTCAAAATCTATCCAAAAATTATCCACAAATCTATCCCAAAAGCCTTCTCAAGGCTTAATCAATCATGCACAAAAACTACCACAAATCTATCTAGAAATCTATCCCAAAGACCTTCTCAAAGGCTCAACCAATCATGCTCAAGTAGCATTCAAATCTCATCCACAAATCTACAAAGGCAAGGCTCAATGATGAACTCAACAATGAATGGCAAAGCACTCTACAATGGATGACAACAATGATCCACAATGATCTCAACTCAAATCAATCTCAACTCAACTCAAGTCAACTCATAGAAGCATAAAGAGAATTGTTAGAGACTCAATATGTTCTAAGCTCAATCTCAACTCAAATCAGAATTATAGAATAGTTTGTTTCATGGAACTTGAACAATCACTTCACACATCACTTGACTAGGCTCAATCAACTCAACTCAACCAATCATCACAAGAGACATCTCTTTCTCACAAAACCCTAGTCCAAGCATGTATCAACCAACTCAAATATTTCCAACAATGCTCAACCACAAATCTCACATAACAATGATACTCATGTTCTTTTCAAGTTCTTTGCATAACCAATGGGCTTCAACAACTATGCTTATAAAACAAGGTTTAAACACAACTCTCAAACCAGAAAACCTTGAAGCATTCAACCAACCACTTTCGAAAAGGAAACCACAATCAATCCTTTTCTCTCCAATGATATTTCAGAAATCAACCACCATAATCAATCAATAGGAGAATGTGCCCATACCTTTTATGAAGATGAAGAAACCTCTTTGGAAATCTGCCACACTCAACAAACTTCTTTTTCAACTTTCAACAAGGGTTAGAGATCATGATTAATATCACAACAACAATATCCAAATAACACCTTATCACTCCTACTCAACAAAATGCATCATGTCCCCTTATGAAAGAATTAATCACTTTTGAAAAAGAACAAAACAACCTTCACTTTTGAACCCCTTTACAAAAATAGAAATATCTCTTTACATACACCTTATTTCTCCCTCTAAGCAAGTTAATCAAATAGCCCTCGAAATAAGCTTTCCAACGATATATAATATGATATACTTCTAAAAGGAAAATCACCAGAAATATCTCTTTTTCTCAACATGCATCACAACCCTTATCTCTCCTAGGGCAACCTTAGAAAAATAAAATATTAGGAAAAATTATTAACTTGCCTTTGTCCTCAACGGGATTCGATCCCCGGTCACTGCCCCTGCACCACTCTAACCATGGTGCCAACAACCACGTGAGCCAACCGCTCACATAGAACAGTGAGCGCAAACCTTCTATTTGTTTGCTCCGAGCGTGTCCTCAAATACCACGTGTGCCAAAAGAGTCCTCCCTTTCACTTTGCAAAACCAATGTCGATGGGATTCAAACTTTGGATCTATTGGCGCTTCAACACCTTACGCGCCTTCCTCTTGCCGCTAGGCCACAAGCGCCTACGGTGCTTGGTAAGGGACCTCCCTTACTTTTATTGCCTCCTTTCTCCATTGGATTCGAACGAGTTGCGATGCCTTTGCTCCCTCTTCGAACGAACACCCTTTGCACACTCTTTAACACGCTGGCACCTTTCGCTCCCTTAGCAATTCGAACGCATCACCATCATCGAGGACATAGGAAATAAATCAAAGCATTTGGTGGCATATTTATATATGCCTTCCTCCTTTCTTTTGACGTCGGTGCTATAAATTAAACTTTAATATTATGTGCCTCCTCCTTTCTTTTGACGTCGGCGCTATAAATTAACTTTTAATTTTAAATTTAAATTTAAATTTTAAATAATTAAAATTTAAACTTAAATATTTAAAATTAAATATCTCCATCACCGGGGCACCTTTTTTGACGAAACGAAAAGCCAACCTGGGTTTTAAGAAAAACCCATTTCAAATCTGCCATCCATGGTTTTAAATAAAACCTTTTATTTTGCCTACCTTGGTTTTCACAAAAACCATGTATATATCCATGCTTTCCAAAATATCATAAATGCTTATTTATGAAATACTTTGGCCACCAAAACTCAATGTGATCCATGTGACATCAATGACAACATAAAATACCTCAAATTTCCAACAACAAGCTGACTAGAGCCTATAATAGCTCATTGGTTTCAAACAAATTTTTTACAGCATGACAATTGAATCCTATAGATGCAGGAATCAGTTCCAACATGCCCCTTCAATGTCAGTTTGTGACTGAGGCTTCCCACCCAAGATGGTCAGTCACATGCAAGTTGGATTGAATAATTTCTAGGAAGCCAAGGTTCAAATATGAGAGACAAAAGTCTACATATGGACTCTCCCAGAAAGAGCAAGAGATCCAAAATTTTTGAAGTTTATGCAACGAAGCCCTATCATATTGGAGAGCACATCTACAAACCCTTTATGAGAAACAAAGTACTATTCAATTGAGGAGAGAATATGCATCTGACATTCATATTAGTTATTATTTACCGTCATTCCATATACTTGACATATCCGATGACCCTTGAACATCAATTAGAGTAGAGAACCTGGTGCTACAGTCCTTGGAGTGTGAGGAGAAAGGTCTATTTCATGACTGCTATCCTGGATAGTGTCTCATAGGTACAACATAGGATTTGAAATGAGATTTCTTTGTGCTAGAATTAGATTAGATCATTTTATATTTCAATAGTTATTCCTAATATAGATTTGATTTATTGTATGCATTTACATTTTTGTTCTTTACAACATCGCATATTTCATTAGCTTTATTGAATTTAATCGTAGTATGCTTTTTTATCTTGCTTATAAGATTTTATGCTAATAGCCTCATCCAAGGAAGCATATCGGACTACTAAGTGTACTTTGTTGTTTCCATGTACACACATTTGCAGGTTTACAAGACCACATCAAGACATCCAAAGCACATGATCCCTATTGGACGAGAGAAGGAGAAGAAGACATCTATGAGTCCTAAGACAAGTTCATTTGTAGGATTGGGAAGCTTGTGAAAGCACACCTCCCCTTTGCAAGGGGATTTATTCCACCATTTTTGCCCCACTTATAACTAATTGTATCAAAAACTAGGTATCCCTTAGAGGGATGAATATGTAACCATGGATTGGAAATATCAATAAAATGTATATTTACTTGTTTTATTATTTACGTGTCATTTACATGCTCATTCCTTTCATTTTTATATAATAAATACATTGAAAGTTAGGTCAATTGTAGTGTGCACTCTCTATGGTCACACAAATGGTGATCATTGTGGGACCCCCACTAGGTTTTGTTTTTTAGTCAATTTATTGATATTCACAGGTTTTTCTGTGTGTAGGTTTGGTCACTTTGGTCAATAGCGACCCATAGGTCTTGGTCACTTTGGTCAAAAACAACCATTTGGTCTTAGGCACTCCTATAGTTAGCTACTAGAATCAGCTACTCTAGTCAACAACGACCAGCAGCAAAGTGTAGTAGAGGTCAAAATTTCCATGATTAGAGTGGGATTCAAGGTTGGTTCATCCTCTATTTTCTATATGTTTTTGTCTGCAAATTTTTATTTCCAAAAATAATAAGTGAAATCACAAGTTTAATTAGGTAAATATAAAGAAAAATGGGAAAATAAATTACACTTGATGTTTCTTAGGACTTTCTTTAGTTTCTCTAGGTGCTACTAGGAACAACAGGCCTTTGCTTGTAAGGTCTACTGTAGTCTCCAATGTGATATAATTTTATGGATTTGGATTGCTGGCATGCGGCCCAACGAGTGACCCTTCATTCATAGAATAGAATGCATTCTTTGAAGATCATATAAGCTTAATACATGCATCTTTCTAAAATAAAATATCTTTTTTCTTAGGCATATAGGAAAGATAATACTTGCTTGATGATGCATTTTTTTTACATGTAAGTTTAAGAAGAACCCCACACACATCACATTTTATCTTTAACATCAGCAATGTTGTCTCTCACATATAACCCATTGATCAATACCAACAGTAGAGGTGATTACCACTTGTTTGGTTTGTGAGGAAGAGTACCATGGGGACCCATCCATGGCCAAGGCCAACCCAAGAACTATCATAACCATGCAAAATAGCATGCACTCCTCCTTGAGGGGTGTAAAATTATGCACGGGTGCTGGGTCAAGGTTGGTAGTACATATGCTACCTCATCGAGTATGGATTTCATCACCATATTAAGCTTGTGTGAGAATATAGGTGAAAACCTTTAAACATATAAGTATGCCATCCAACAAGAATAAGATACGATAAGAATTAGCTTATATTTTCAATGAATCAAAACACACCAAATAGTTTAGGGAACACATAAATCCTTAAAAGAGATAAACATCTGCTTGTTTTTTTTGTGTGCTTTTAAATCTACTTAAGAAGATAACTCACAAGTCACCATGGTATACATATGGAGAAACCACCCTCGATCCAACACCTAGGGGGAAACTAATGCTCCACACAATCATAGTCACACTGGCATTGAGCCACCCACCCATAGTGTTACCGAACGAAGTTCATCAAGTCTTAGGGGTGATAATTCAACCCTTGGGGGGAATCCTCAAGAAACCCTAGCAAGAGAGGCACATCTTGGTTCCTTTTTACATAGACATGAGGAGGCCTCATGGCCTCTCTCATCATTCAGGTACACATAGGCATCACGACCTCTATATTTACACAAATATGAGGAGACCTCAAGGTCTTACTTATTGCGTAGACATGCAAAGGCATCACGACATCCCTCTTCACATCGATATGTGAATACATCATGACCTCCATCGTCACATAGATATGCAGAGGCTTCAATGCCTCCATAATCACGTCGACATGAGGAGGCATCATGATCTACATCATCACATAGGCATGCAGGGATTACGAGACCTCGGGCTTCACATGATACATGTAGGATAGATCAACCTACTAAGGGGTAAGATCCTAGGGCTATGCCTAGTCGTAGACCTAGTATATCCTATAACCTCCATGTAGATGGGAGGGTACCCTTGGACTATGATCTTATTGAGCACAAGGAGCTAGCAGAGAGACGACCTCGAGCAAATGCACACATAGGTGGTGAGAGATACTAACATGAGATATGTGTTGATTCTCAGTGGGAGAGAAGTACTAGGTAAGAAAATGAACATGCTCACCGCACTTCACAACATCAACAACACCTAGACCTTGAACAAACACAATTCAATGAGGAATGAGTAGGGATGGAAGACCAAGAATAGACATATCTTGAAACTCCATCCATGGTTATGGGAGATGAGTATAGATGCCCAAACTGGGCCAACATATGGTTACCTCCCTTACCACCGTGAGAAAACCTTCAGGAACACAATATTATTTCCTTGAAGGTATACGAAACACTCATAGAGAGACTTAAGTATCTTGAGAAGTAGGACACTGGTGGCTAGAAGCTGACATTGAGCAAGATACACAACCATCCTCTGTGCCTCTCAATACCGAGTCTTGCATATCCTAGGCACTTTGATATACCTAGGCTAGACAAGTTTAAGGGAGAGGGAGACATGCAAGAACACATGACCAACTTCATGAACACATGCTTCCACCTTGATAATAATGATGCCTTGATGCTCAAGACATTAATCACGACATTATTGGGTATAACAACTCAATCATTCAACTAGTTGCCTAACCATAGCATCACCAGTTTTGAGCAACTGGTGAATGCATTCCTTGAACAGATCTCCTTCGATGCCAAGAAGAAGGTGAACCTATATGATATGGCCAACATGAAATAGTATGATGATGAGCTAGTGATGGACTATGGGAACAGGTGGAGAAAAATTATGGTGAAATTTTCATTATTCTTCCCTACAGAGGAACTCATACAGATGTTCATAAATAGTTATGCAAGGTACATCTCTCTTCTATTTCAACTACAAAAATATGAATCATTCAAATAAGCCTTGGATTAAGCTAAGATTATTGAAGACATTAAGGTCGATGAGGGAGACCGTAAGCTTCACAACAAGAAAGAGTGGAGCAAGAACAATAATAATAACCATAATAAGAAAAATCAAGCCAAGCCTACTTAGGTTAATCAAGTTGTATTGGCCATGTCGAAGAATGGGAATGGACAACAACTACAAAATTATTAGGCTCATCCCTCGCTAGCTAACTATGACCCTAATAACAACCAATACTGGAACAAAGAACGTTAGCTGCCTCGTTATTACATACCTCTAAATGAATCAATGCAATAAATATTTAATCAGTTGAATGAGGCACAGAGGATAAGTTTTCCTAACGTACAACTTCTTTACCCTAATTATCCTAAGTCAAAGGGATACAAGGAAGATCAATACTTCCCATATCATAGGATACATGGGTATGACATTGAGAACTACATCGGATTCAATAATGTTGTACAAAACATAATAGAAAAGGGAGAGCTAAAAGTTGACAACCCACTAGATCTCGATAACAAAGATATGGGTATATATAGGAACCCATTGCCCAATCATGAGACCCCTAGAGATCAGGATACCCAAGTAAACCAGGTCTTAGTCGAGCCACCTATTCAAGGATACCTTAGAATGGTTGAGTTAGTTAATGTGGTAACCAAAAGTTAGATATATGGGCAACCATAACTTCCAAAAATTGCCATTAATATCTCGGTTGCACCTCAAGAAATATAGGTGCATGAAAATCCTCTAGGTCCACTAGTGAGACCTATGGTAACTATTCAGAGTAGATAGAGCAAAATATACAATCAACTCTGGCCAATTTTTCCATTTACGAGCTCATACAATAGTACCCTAGGCACAGGGAGACTCTAATGGAGATTTTAAAATCAATCGAGCTCCAACCCTAGAACCCAAACACGTTCACACATTTTATGGGGCAAGTGCAACAATACCAAGAGCCCATGATTTATTTTTATGATCATAAAATTAAGGTATTCCCTACTACCTCAACAGACCCACCTCTGCATATTATTGCATCAATCAATGACATACCATTCAAGCAAGTTTTTATTGATACAAGCTCATCGATCAACATCATCACTACCAAGGCTATAGGGAACCTGAACATCCCTAAGTCCAACATTGTTTTGACTTCCTACATGCTCAGATCTTTCATCAATGTGTTGTGCTCCACCATGGGCACAATCATTTTTCCTATAAAGGTAGGACATAAGACCATCCTCATTAAGTATCATGTTTTAGAAGCGACGATGTCATATAACATCCTTCTAGGGCATCTCTGGATAAAGGGTATGTATTACGTGCCCTCAATTCTATACCAATGCATCAAGTATGTGCATGAGGGAAAATTTCATGTGGTTTCATCTGATGAAGAGCCATTCAAGTACATGCATCAAGTTGACTTGCTAGGGGACTTTGTCCTTCCATAAATGCACTTGTACATAAGGCCTTCATCCCCAACCACGCAGCCAGGATGCAAAAGCATATTAGTGCAAGGTGACCCATCCACATTGGTACCACCTCCTACATCCAAAGCTACTGGCACTTAGAAAGCCTTAGACATCTAAGGCAAAATATAAATAGAACCTGAAGGCACCCCTAGTAGAGGAAGGATCCAAGGAACTTCCAACCATAGCAGCTGTAGGAATTCCTACTCCCATGGAGGAGGAAAATTCCCAAGGAACATTGAAGGAGGTACCTCAACCTGTTTAATCTACATCATAAACAACATCATTTGTACCGCAGGTGATAGTTCATATGGCCAATACAACACTATGTGAATATTTTGTGTAAAACATGACTTTCACATCAATTATTGAGTCTACACAAGACATAGAACGACCAAGAGTCCCAAATCTGCCAGTAGGGATAGTGGTTCCCTATAAGGGGACACGTTATACTTGACTCTCTTGGATTCCAGGAACTAAATAATTAATGTACGGAATGCATGTAATTATAGTAATACTATTATAATCAATTGTAAATAACCGAACATGTAATTACAGTAATACTGATATAATCAATTACAAATAACCAAACAAAATAGAAGAATGTAGATATAGAATTATAGTAACGCAATTCTTCTTAAGGAGGGCAGTTCCCCTCCACGGATGGGCAGATCATATGCGAATACGTAGAATGAGTAAAGTTTTATAATATGACATACAATTGGATAGCTCACTATATAAGTACTAATTAAAATGAATTTATGAAATATAGCCAACTATGACATATGGATTGTAACATGGCTCCCCTCCTTATAAAGTTTTATCCTCAATGTTGGAAATGTCTGGAAAATACTTTCAGGTTCCCATGTAGCATCTTCTTTTGGTAGGACCTGCCACTAAATTAGGAACTCTTGAATGTGACATGGTCAATGATGGCGTACTTTGGATTGTAGCATTGCTGGAGGTATTAGTCAAATTCTCTCAACTTTCAATAGACTTTTTGACTCCTAAATTTTGATATTTTATGGAACACCAAAAATTATCACAAAATTTGCTATAAAAGTCGACTGCTGATTTTGTAGAAAATCTGCAGCTTAATTTAAAATTTAGTAAACAATTCTTGGATCGCCTATTGGACTACTCGGAATTGTTGAATATGTGAATCTGCTGTGTGTGTTTTATTGTTCGTTGGATTACACATAATAATTACGAAGGTAAGGAACCAACCTTCTTAAGGACGTTTAGGGTTTTCAAAATTTGTTTGTTCGTTGGCGCTAAAAAATATTTAGCATTTATTATTTTGTATGCTTTATTTAGAATTGTTGTTATTTGCTGCCTTGGTTGTTGTCAAAAAAATTAAATCTGGATCGTTAAATTGATAACAAACAGATGCCAATATGAAACGTTCGATTTTTAACTCCTCTCAAATGGTGAAAACAACCAGTGCAAGATATGACACCAGACGTCACTCGTTATATGGCAGAAGACTTAGGGATGCAATCTTTGTTAGATTATAAATTTATTTCAACAGCATCATATGACTTCTTTATAATTCCTTTTATTAAACTTGACTATTCTCCCATGTATTTCCTGGAAATTTATTTGACATCACTTAACTTCACACTCTATAGTTTATCTTCGGTAGGAAAATAGGAGGACAGCATATTCCTACAAACCCTTATTCCAGCATATACTCACATGTGATGATTTTTTGGTTTGGAATTGCACGATCTGAGCGGATTATTTTCAAACCTTTGAGATGGTTTTGTGAACCGAAGTGATTTTATGATATTGAAATAATCCTATTCAGTGGATGCAACGTAAATTGGGTGTTCCAAATCACTTTTAAACCGCTACAAGGCTTACCAGAAAATTTGAATATTTTACAATGTTGATTAATTGAACAATGCGGCTTCAACAATGTTGGTGGGAATCAATTGAATTTCTTTCACTCTATATTTACTTGATGCCTGGTTATCCGCGGAAACAAAATATTGACAGGTTTTACCAGCTTGAGTTCATGTGGTAAATAAACTTTTGTATATTGACTTGTAACTTGACGTAAGATGTCTGAGACTATACCAAATTATTTGTGATAATTTTATGATTCTTGTCCATGTGTCGTCCTGGGTTATTTGATTGGCCGATGCAAATTTTACTGCCCGTACACTGTATTTTTACGCGTGTCAGAATAGTGTTGGAAGGGAATTGTCAGAATAGTGTTAGAAGGGAGTTGTCAGAAAATCACCTTACCAATCTGCGAGTGTTTGTATTGATGTTGAGCGCTTGTTTTATGCCAACTTCACAGTGCGTGAAAAAAGCTAATTTGTACCTTAGGGACAAGCCAAATTCGTAAACTTAATAATTATTTCCCGTGAATGTCCGTATTAATTAAAAATAATCATTTATCTGTCGTGATGATTGTTCATCCATGCTTATCACTGTAGCCGCACAATGATTATTTTTCTTAGCTTGGCGATCTTCTCGAACCCTAATATAACTATTTGAAAATTTGAGAACGTCCGCATCAATTAAAAAGGATTATTTGTCTCACGTGAATATTGTTTTTCGGCCTCTAGCCTGCACAATGATTCTTCTTCCGCTCGGTGCTATATTTATCCACTCAGAAAATAACTTTGAAATGGGGTCGTGAAATATGGATATTGATGGTAAATTGTGCACACCTTTATAATGTGTTATTCACAGATGAACCAATTTTTATTTTTATTTATTTTTATCTTGTGATCCAAGCTCCCATATCACGTTTTTAACCAAATGATTCAAAAACATTTGCACAAGATGAATGTCTCTCATACCACTTGCAAGGGAATACGGTATACTTGACTCGCTTGGCTTCCAGGGAACTACATAATTAATGTACCAAATACATGTAATTACAGTAATATTGATATAATCAATTGCAAATAACTGAACATGTAATTATAGTAATACTAATATAATCAATTAATAATAACCGAATAGAATAGAAGAATGCAGATATAGAATTATAGAAAATCAATACCTCTTAAGGAGGGCAGTTCCTCACCACGAATGGGCAGATAATATGTGAATACATAGAATGAATAAAGTTTGATAAGATGACCTACAGTTGGATAATTAAATATGTAAGTACTAATTAAAATAAATTTATGAAATATAGCCAACTATGACATTTGGATTGTAACATTCCCCTAAGGGCTCCACCCAACCAAACAAATTTCATATATCCTAGTCTAGATTACACTCAAATCTGTCAATAGGGATAGTGGTTCCCCTAGTACTTTGAGTAGTATCACTGGAAAGGCTATGGCCTAGGCCTGTATGAGCAAGGACACCGACTACCATTTTAGTCGTAGTACCAACTACCTACTGATAGGTGTGGTTTAGGCTATCAAATGTAGATTCATAATGACTCTTTGGAATTAGTCTTAGATAGGTTAAGTATCGGATTCAGGGAGGACATCTACTGGAACCCCTATCAACCCCGTTAGAAGAAACTACTTGGGTGAAGAATGGGTGTAGATGATCAATATCACACTTCCTGATAAGTATCACCCTAAATCCTTTCTTGAAGTGCCTCCATCAGGAGACATCCTATGGGAGGAAGAGCCAATGAATGGATATGATCGATAGGAGTATGACTATGCCCTAAGCGAGGATGAAGATGATGTCGGCCTGGCCTACCATGGTCCTTAGTATGTGTAAAACCTTGCTTGGATAGGTCACACAGAGAGTGGTTGCATCTTAGATGAGAGTGAATACATATTAGATGAGGGTGGATACATGTCGAACAAGAGTGGCTATGAGATAGAAGACTCAACTGATATGGCCTTCATAAGAGATGCACGTCAAATGGTAGGGCCCATAGTAAATGCCAATGAATTATTCATAAGTGATGATGATTATGAAGATGAGACTAAAATGGTCTATCTTAGGCATCAACAGGAAAGTCAACACCCAACCCCAATGGGTAGGAATGAGGGTTTTCCTACAAGCAATGATGAATTTGAGAATGAAGTCGAGAGGGCTTACCTTGAGCTCCACTTACAACAAGTCAATCTACTTGTTGAAAGAGAAGCATTACTTCACACCATAGATCATAACCTTCACTTCCTAGGAAGACTAGTAAACCTAGATGCCATCCATCACATGGTCAACCCGAATCTCCCAATATTTAGAGAGTAGTTGTTACCTAACAATCCCATAATCTCATATATCTATAGATTGGATCCTAAGATCCCTATGCCCACAGATCCTCATCATGATTATGGAGGGTGCATCCAATATGTAGAGCTTCACCCATGTGGTCCTAGAGATTTAATTCCATCCATCAACATGATCTCCATTTATTTGACCACTCCACTTCATAACCTAGTAGATCCTTCAAAACCATTGTGTCTTAATTTAGATGCTATTGATTGGGATCACGCTGATTCACCCCTAGAGCCTAAATATTTCTTCCCTAATGAAGAGATTCTACAACCATTTCATTTTGCATTAGGTTATGCACATGATGTCTATCACGCTGGTCTCGACCCTGAGTCAATGGGAACTATAAATCTAGCAGATGACATTCATTTAGTCCCCACTCCTCACAAAATTGATGAGGGGTCACATATGGCAATAGAGGAAACTTTTGAGGTGGACATAATCAATTATCCTTCAAAACCAAAGAAAGTCAAGTTTAGAGAAATCTTATCTCTAGAAGAACAGACCATCATAATTCCTCTACTAAAAGAGAGACTAAATCTCTTTGCTTGGACTTACAAAAACATGTTAGGGCTAGATATGAAGTTGGTTGTCTATAACCTTTTGATAGATCCCATAAAGAAACTGAACAAACAAAAGCTCAAAAATATGCATCCAACCATCGCTTTGATGGTTAAAAACAAGTTGTAGAAATTATTGGATGTAGTATTTATTGTTCCCATCGACTATCTAGAATGGGTATCAAACATGGTGCCCATAGGAAAACCTGATGGAAGAGTCCATATTTTCATAGATTTCAAGGATCTCAATAAGGCAACCCCAAAGGATTCATTCTCGTTTCCCAACATAGATGCTCTTGTAGATGCAACTGCAGGTCATGATATGCTCTCCCTAATGGATATTCTTTTAGTCACAATCAGATTCAAGTTAAACCCGAAGACTAGCATAAAATCGTGTTCACCACTCCATGGGGGAAATTTTGTTACAAAGTGATGCTATTCGGCCTTAAAAATTTTGGTGCCACATATTAGTGGGCTATGACATACATTTTCCATGACTACATGCACAAGATCTTGGAAGACTATATCGATGACTTCCTAACCAAGTCATTACTACGAGAAGAGCATGTTGAGACCCTTAGAAAGGTCTTCAATCACCTGATTGAGTACAATGTCAGGTTAAACCCCAATAAATGCATCTTTAGCGTAAATTCTAGAAAACTCTTGAGATTCATTATTTCTAAATGAGACATCGAGGTAGACCCAACAAAGGTAAAGGCTATCTTGGAAATGGCCCTACCCATGAACATCAAAGAGCTAAGAAGCTTACAGGGAAAAGTAGCATCCATAAAGTGATTTATTGAACAAATATCAAACAAATTTTAACCCATAAATTGATTGCTACATAAGGGGATCCTATTCTAGTGGACAAATAATGTCATCAAGCCTTTGCTAAAATCAAGGAGTACCTGGAAATGCTGCCAGTCCTAGCTCCACCAAGCCTAGATGTGCCATTCCTACTGTACATATCCACTACCAATTTTACTTTGGGCACCATGTTGGCTCAAAATAATGTGCAAGACAATAACAAGTGATATATTACATCAGTTACACCTTGGTTAACTATGAAATAGGATATGCATACGTAGAAAAGTTGTTCTTAGCAGTGGTCTTTGCAACCAATAAATTATGCCACTACATGCTTAGCCATACAACATATGTAATATCCAAACAAAATCCTTTGTAGTATATGATGAGTAAGACATATCATAATACACGTATTGCAAAGTGGATCATGCTATTGATAGAGTTTTATTTGGAATTCATAATCTAAAAGTGCATCAAGGGATAAGTTATAGCTAATAAACTAGCTAAGGTGCCTCTTTAGAATAGTAGGTTCCTCATCGTAGAACTTCCTTATGATGCAGTCTTTGCACTATCAGAAGCACCCAAAACTAAAGAATTGGAAAATGAAGCTGACATGAATTTGTTCCTTGATGGTTCAAAGTGTGAGCAAGGACACAGTGCAAGGATTTTCTTTTTCATCCCACAAGGTGTCCCAATGCCCTTGTCATTTAAGCTAGACTTCCCTTGCACTAATAATATCAAATACGAGGCTCTAATATTGGATCTCCAAACAACCATCACCATGATAATCAAAAGGCTAAATATATTTGGTGACCCCCTCCTCATAGTCAACCAGGTCAAGGGACTATTTCTATGTCGGTATACAATCTTGAAAGCTTACAAGGATCTTGTTGACACATATCTAGCCAAACTAGAGTTGTATGACATTGAGGCAATATTTTGTTCATAAAACAAATTTACAGACACTATGGCATCTCTAGTATCCTTGATCCCTCAAAATCCATCTAATGATTTTACTACCATTCATGTCAAATGCTCTCACACTCAGCAATCCAGTGTGATGTTTTTTATAACAAGGAATCAATCAACATGAATCATATAGATCTAGATCATGATTACTTTTGTAAAGCCAAAGACTTCTTAAAGAAGGCACCTTGGGGTTCCTTGATATCACAAGGTCCTATAGAGAATGGTACCACCAGTTTCCACAAGGTTATTTCTCAATCTGCATTCATGCAAATTGAATTACAGGAGGAAAAATTCATCTTATCTATCGAGTAGCTTATTAGGATTGGCTTTCCTAGTTACAAAACTTTCTTAGGCTTGGAATTGTCCCACAAGAACTATCACATACCGAAATACAAGCATTGAAGCAAAAAACAACAAGATATGTCTTGATAGGAGGCATATTGTATCGTTGAAGCTATGATGGAATCCTCATATGTTGCTTAGATCCCCAATAATAAACTTGGGTAATTTTGCAAACTCACGACGATACGTGTGGTGGCTATTTAAGTGGCATGGCCATTGTCAAGTGCATCCTTAAAATGGGTTATTACTGGCCCGCCATGAAGGATTGTTGTGAGTATTTTAGGAAATGCATTAAATTTTAGTAGCATGTAAACCTAACGTACTTGCCATCTAAGGCCTTATAGCCCATTCAGGCAACTTGACCATTTTCTTAGTGGGGTTTCGATCTGATTGGAAAGATTTATCCCTCATCTTCAGACTAACACACATTTATCTTAATGGCCACTAAGTACTTCACCAAATGGGTAGAAATGGTCCCCTTAACTTCAAAAATTGGTCCTCAAATTGTGGAGTTCATACTTTGTAATATCATCTATCATTTTGTGGTGCCCTTCAAGATAATCTTGGATAATGGTATATCATTAAAAAACAAAAATATGTGAGCTTTAACAACTAAATAAAATATTCAGCACAGTTTTACGACACCATACTATCAACAAGAAAACAGGAAAGTAGAGGCCTTAAACAAGACAATAGTAGTCATATTAAAGAATGTGGTGAAATAAAATCATAAGGACTGACACTTATAATTTCCATTAGCATTATGGGATTATAGGACTAGTGTGCGGACACCTACTAGAGCAACACCATTTTTGCTTGTATACAGTGCTGAGGTCATTAAGGTCTTAGAGTTGTAAATTCTGACATTGCATATTGCATTGAAAGAGTTCATCAATGATGACACTGCATGGCAAGATTGCTTGGATCAATTGACCCTTCTGGATGAACAATGCATCAATGCTCTTGAGCATCTTCACATTTACCAAAAAAATTTAACACGATATTATAACGAGTATTGAACTTGAATCCCTAGAATTATCAGTGTGAATGAGCCTTACACACGATGATATGTCTGTCACATTAGCATATTGCTTTTGTACAGACAAATATTTGCATGTGGAAGAGCTAGCTTTAGTACCACCTAGTGGTCTAATCCAACTAAGTCCAACTTAGGATCAAGATAAACATTTGAGGATCCCTAATACAGTAATGGGCTGAATGAATCCTGCCTGGCACTAGGGTATGCTTATGTTCTATATTATATATTCATTGACACACACAGGGATAATGAATATCTAGGTATTCATAATGAAAAAATTATCCTTCAAAAGCTTTGTATGATCAATATAAAATTTTTGATGAAGCAACTAGGGTATTTGAGTCTCATAGAAAATCTCAAAAATCACCTCATAGAAATAATTCATATCATAATTCGCATCATCCACTTTATTTAGGAAGTTTTATTTGTTAAAGGGCATCCATGAAATAGGATAGATACCCAATGAGTGTCAGCAATGATATTTAGATGACCACTAACTATTTTGTGCACATCCTTTTATGTATATAAGCTAATAAAGAAAGTAAATACATACCACATCATATCACCTCACATTTGGATGTTTAAATGAGTAAATTCTTATTATAAGAGTTATTATTTATTCATGATTTTTATACATTCTGTGGTGTTGTCCATTATATTGTCAAAAACCATGCCACATCATACCATATATTTTAAAATATTAAAGCATAAACGTTCATTTAAATTAAATCATCATCATAATGCATTACACACATTTCATTTATCATGGCATCATAACACAAGTTAGATACATACAAATGAATCAAAATATAAACATGTATTTAACATAAGCATTGCATCTACATCTTCATACATCATAAAGTAGTCCATCTACACATACACATCTAACATAATCACATCACATCATATCACATAAGATCATGATACTGCATCACATAAACATAAAAACATAATCATAAAGGATACACATAATGAGTCCCAAAGTCAAGATATCATATAAATGTGTGTCAAATAAGTACATGTAGGTACAAAAATCACCATAAGGCTACAATCATGTAGGTCAGCTAACCTTACAGTTAAAACAATACAAAATTCCCAAGGGGCCACAGTGCTCAAGAGTGGCCTACACCACTAGAATCACCTCTGTCCTCATTGTCCCATCTCGAAGGTGGCATAGAATAGGTACCCCCAGTCCTCTATGTCTGAGACCTGGTCCTATGGCTTGATCAAGCTGATGACTACCCTAAAGTACTTATTCCAGTCCTCTATGATGGTCCTACCATAGGCCTCTCTAGTAGGTAGTCTCCTTGAAGCCTAACCTCATGCTATAGTGTCAAGATATAGGATGCATCTAGGATGTGCTGCTTCAAGTCCTCTACTAAAATCCCATGCAAACATCGAATATCCACACCTACATCTAGACCACTAGGTCCCTGAGGTGCTACAATAAGTAGTATAACTTGTACCTGAGTAGCACCCCTGTCCATAGTTAGTTGATATATCCTGTCCTATACGGTCCACCCTACCTTGAGGTGCTAAACCTAAGCCCAAAACCTAGAAATGGTGGCATCCCTCTATTGCACCTGAATCTGAGATATAATCCTAGAGAGGGAAATCTTTCTCCTAAGGATATAACTCATCCTCCTCCTCAGGGGCAACCTACTCCTCTACCACATGCTCCCATGCTACCTACTACTATGCCTGCCCCTAATCATCTATCTGATCCCACACTCGATGCCCATATGAATCCTCAACTTTTGCCTTATCCAAAGTTTGTGGTCACCATCATACCATAATTGCATAACCCACCAGTGGGTATACACCTTTGTAACTCCAACATCGGCCACACCAAGATCAACTATAGGAGGATCATCCTCCTCTAAAACTATTGTAACTTGAGGTGGTGGAAGGTTCTTCTCTACAACAATATAATGGTATAAAACTAGCTCAAGAGGGATATCCTATTGGATGCCAAACTATTTGATCACCTTAGAATAATAGAAGAACTCTTTGATGTTGTTCTTGTAGCCGATAACCCATTGGTCAAATCGAGTGTGAGCTATGAAGCTAGCTGGGTTCTCCCAGGTAGGGCTCTCATGATAGGGCCTCCAGATAATGTCAGTGGCCTATAAACTAGTCAAACTAGTCAAAGAGGTCATGTAATGGGAAATCTCCCCTAAAAAATGCTGACTCTTACACTCCTCAAGTGCTCTAGGCCACCTGGATCCATAGCACTAGGTATAATAATCTATCACAGTTATCTCCACAGGAAGTCTTGTTGGGTGGTCCACCTTGATATGCTCCCATACCTAGATCTGAAGGAGCAAGCTGCAAGTAATGTTGGCCCATTCATGACACTAAATATGGTATATCTCATCATAGCATTACATCAGTAGTGCAATTCCCCAAGCATAGATGATAGGCACCTTGCTATAAATCAATTCTTGTATCATCACCAAGAGGTTCCAAGGGAACCCCACTCTAGAGTAGTCAGGTATAAGGATATTACAAATCACCATCAACAAGATAGTGTACCTCTAAGAGAAGACATCATCTTGGTACCACTAGGCAATGGAAATCTTACCATAATGAGTATCTCTAAAAGTAGCAATGACATGTATCCTGAAGACCCTAGAAAACACTACATCTCTAGAACCAATGGGAGAAGAGAAAATGGGAACTCCATCAAAATGGATCTGTAAGATCCTATATATGTCCTCCAAAGTGATTGTCATCTTGTCGATAGGCAGATGGAAGGTATTAGTCCTAGAGTCCCATATGTGGACAAGGGCAGTGAGGTAAGCTTGATTCGATATGATCATTGAAATTCCAATGACATACTGGAGCTCACAAGGATCAAGCCACTCCCATTCCATGTCGTCGAAGAGGGGTATAAGGTCCACAAGTAGCTTTAGGTCCTGAGCCCATGCAAACAAAATCTAAGAGTGCAAAATAAATCTAAATCAAATGCACTAACAAACTAATAAATGCATAAAATAAAAATGGTGTAAGATAATCTAAGATAAGCCTAAAGTAACAAACACAATAGATAAAATGCACCTAAGCATAAAAAAATCAAATTCTACATTTCAAAACTCTAAAAAAATCAATATTGATCAAAATTTAAAATTCAAGGAAATAAACCTAAGGCCACCTGGCCACTCCAGCTAGGAGCAGCCACGAAGCGACCGTTGAAGCCGATAGCAGCCAGTTTCCAACGGTCAAAAATTTGACCATTGGATTTCAAAATGGTCATTGATAGTGACAACGGCTAGCCTCAGGCCAAGCTAGAAACTTTGGGTGGTAGCAGCCAGTGGGAGATATGTTAACAGTGTTCTCCTATGGACAAAATTCACAAAAAAAATGCAAAACTCCTAAAACTAACCTGGACCCACTAAAACTAAACCTAGCCTACACCTATTGACTTGTTTGGTTTATTGCCTACAGGTTTAGTGAGGTTCATTTACTACATTGCTTAATTAGGTTCATTTTACTGAGTTAAATAAGCAAGCCAGGGTTTGGTAGAATACTCGTGAAGATCTGAATCTATCATTGGTAGAAGCCTCTCCCTACTCAACCATATCACCCAAATAAATAGCAAATCTAGTAGCACTTTGTGTCACAATTGCACTTTCTCACCTTAGATATCAAAAGTACAATTAACAACTAGAAATAATGAAATGAGAAACCCTAGGATTTTCTTTTATTTTTTTCCTTTTTTTCTTGGGCCTTGCTGGTTTCAACATCCTACACTTTTTGGCCATTGGACCTGACATTGACCAAGAAGAAACAATTGAAGGTTGCTAGACCTGACAATGGCTAGCAAATAAAGAGAAATTTTGTCAATTTATCACCACAAAGCACCTCAAAATGAGTCAATAAACACATTTGCAAATCCAAAAACATCATAAAATCTAATAAACACAAAATAAATCAAATAAAAACAAAATCTCAATGAAGCCTTGTATTTAGTTTTTTGCCCTATACACTTGGTGATTGCAACGACTGGCACTCCATGCAATTTGGCAAGATGAGAAAATTTTCATAAGGCCAATTGACACAAAATAAATCAAGAAACAACAAAATCTCAATGAAGCCTTGTATTTAGATATTTGCCCTATACACTTGGTGATTGCAGCAACTAGTGCTCCATGTAATTCGACAAGATGAGCAAATTACCATAAGGTTACTTGGGGCAAAAAAATTATGGATTAATTGAGAATCTTAACTTCAAACTCGAAGAAGGCCATGATGGTCAGACCACCCCATGGGAGTGAGGATACTTCTCATTTCTCCTATAACAAATAGTGGTTCAACAAGCTACAATAGAATTGCATCCATATTAATTCCCTAAGAAGGCCATTGTGGTCGGACCGCCCCATGGGATAGAGATGTACAATTAACAAAATGGGTTGAAATTACACCTGAATGGGACCTACCCTATAATAAAAATCAACCCTCTAAAGAGGTTGAAATCATTCATTTTGGTCAAGTGACTCATTGCTTTATTAATTGTCCTTTTCTCATCGACTTGTTGCGTGACGGGGTAGTCAAACTTTTCAACTATCATAATCAAAATCAACAAAATATCATCTTGACCATGTCAAAATTGCGTTCATCTTATGAATAATTGCCAACAACTATCATAAGTTTACCCTTTGCTCGAGAAAAAATAAAATATGATATTTAAGTTTGTAGCTCTCCTCCAATCAGACCAATAGTAGTCCCAAACCTACTTGATTGTGTTTGAGGTATGAGTGCAAACTTCCACAAAGTAAGCCTTCTATTCTATTGGAAGCAATGATTCTATGATGCATGCCCTCCTGCATGACTGGGTAATCCAACATTGATCAGATCAATGATCATCATCCAACCTACAATGTGACCCTAGGTGGTATATTTTTGCTCTGCGATGTGTTTTCCCATAATGCATCCAAAAAATAGGTATTTATAGACACCTAAAACACGTCATGTTTAGGAGACTACCCATATGGATACATTTTTAGATAATATGAATTCTCTTGGATCTCTCCAAGAGCAAGTAGTGGTCCTAACCAATCAAACAGAGAAGATTTATCCCATCCAAGCCTGGCTGCTCTCAGGGAGAGCAGTCACCACACTTGGTCATTGAAGACTACAACGACCACATCTAGCCACTAGACCTAATAGTGGCTAGCACCATGCATAGTATGGCCATGAAAATAGGCCTAGATCATGCAGTATGACTACACCTTTGCATTATTTATGGGCAGATTTTGGTAAGGAACTCCTTGAGTTCCTCCTAACTACCCCTTCAATGCTAGTTTGTGATTGATGCTTCCCACCCGAGATGGTTAGTCACATGCAATTTGTATTGAAGCTTCTCCAGGAAGCCAAGGTCTAGATCTAAGAGAGGGAAGTCTACATATGGACTCTCCCACAAAGAGCAAAAGATCCATAATTTTTATAGTTTATGCATTAAAGCCCTATTATATTGGATATCACATCTACAAACCCTTGAGGAGCAACAAAGTGTTGTCTGAATGAGGAAAGACTACACATCTGACATTCACATCCATTATTATTAACTTCCATTCTATGTACTTGACACATCCAATGACCCTTGAACATCAATTAGAATAGAGAAACTGGTGCTACAAACCTTGGAGTGCAAGGAGAAAGGTCTATTTCATAGTCATTATCCTAGATAGTGGCCCACAGGCAAATCCTAGGGTTTGACATTAGATTTCTTTGTGATAGCATTAGATTTTTATTTTTCAACAGTTATTCCTAAAATAGATCTAATTTACTATATGCATTTACATTATTTTTCTTTAAGACATGCCCACATATTTCATTAGCTTTATTACATTTAATCGTAGTATGCTTATTTATCTTACATATCAAGTTTTATACTAAAAGCTTCATCCAAAGAGGCAACCCAAACTACTAAGCGTACTTTGTTATTTCCATTTACGCAGATCTGTAGGTTTATAGGACCGCATCAAGACATACAAAGCATAGGATCCCTCTTGGATGAGATAAGGATAAGGAGGCATCTGTGAGCCCATATACAATTTTGTGTGCGGGATCAAGAAGCCTACAAAAGTGCACCTCCTCTTTGCAAGGGGATTTATTCCACCATTTGTGCCTTACTTGTAACTAATTGTATCAAAAATCTGGTTATCCCTTAGAGGAACGAATATGTAAACGTGGGTTGGAAATATCAATAAAAATCATATTTATTTGTTTTCTTATTTACATGTTATTTGCATACTCATTCCTTTCATTTTGATATAATAAATACATTACAAGTCGGGTAAGTTGTGGTGTGCGCTCCTCAGGGTCTAGGCTAGTTTTAGGAATTGTTTATTTTTTCATGCTTTTTGGACCAATGGGGCACACCATTGGCATGTTTCCTGGTGGCCATTGCCACTTAGAGTAGCTAGCCTAGCTTGAGGCTGGCAGCTATCACCGTTAGTGACCAGTTTAAAATCTAACGGTCAAATTTTTTACCATTGGAAACTAGCCGCTATCGACTTTAGCAGCCGCTTCGTGGCCACTCTAGGTGTGAATGGCCAAGAGGCCTTAGGTTGATTTTTTTTATTTTTGTATTTTTGAAGCAATTTAATTGATTTTTTTACAATTTTGAGGTAGTGTTTAGGTGCATTTCATCACTATTTTGCTAGTCTTAAGCTCATTTTAGATTATCTTGCACTGTCTTTTTTTGATGCATTTATTAGTTTGCTAGTGCATTTTATTTAGACATATTTTGCACTTTTAGATTTTTTTGCATGGGCCAAGGACCCATGGTTGCTTGTGGACCTCTTGCCTACCCTGAATGACATGGAATGGGAGTGGTTTTATGCCTACGACCTTCAATATGTTATCAATATTTCGATGACTATGTTGGATCAGACCTATTTGATTGCACTAGCCCACCGATGGGACCCTAGGACTAATACCTTTCATCTCCCCACCAACGAGATGACCATTACACCAAAGGACATCTACAGGATCTTTCAGATCCCCTTTGATGGAGTGCCTATTGTTTCTTCCCCCACTAATTCTAGAGATGTAGTATTTGCATGGGTCTTTGGGAGGTATGCCACTACTATGTTTTGAGATACTCGATCTGGAGGGGTAATAGTTGTTTGGTGGCACCAAGAGAATATTTTATCATGTAGATATGTTGTGTTGCTGATGGTGATCTAAAAAATCCTTATCCTTGACTACTCAAAAGTGAGGTTCCCATGGAACCTCTTAGCCATGGTTCAAGACCTGGTTGATAGCAAGGAGCCTATCATCTATGCTTGGGGGTGCACACTGCTAGCATAGTGCTATGATGAGCTCTATTGGATCTAGAACCATGGTTGGGCTAGCATCACTTACAGCTTGCTCCTCTAGATTTGGGAATGGGAGCACATCAAGGTGTACCATACATGACTTTTGCCTATTGAATTTGCTAACATCATAGATGAGGCTTAGAGCTATGGGGATAGATGGCCCTAAGAGTGTTAGGAGAGTAAGAATTTATGCCAAACCGGAGAGTTGTCTCACTAAAATACATCTTTGACTAGGACATGTGGTTGGAGGAGGAGAGTTAAAAATTTACCAATTTACCAAAATATCTCAATTTACCAAAATATCTCTAACCTATTTGGGACATGTGGTTGGAGGAGGAGAGTTAAAAATTATTGTGAAAAATGTTGATGTAATTTGCAAGTGGATGAGACCATCCATAATAATTGAAATAAGGATTTTCATAGGTTTTTCCAATATTTGAGGAAGTTCATTACAATATTCTCATCAATAATAGCTCCATTGCAATCCATTACTACTTCAAGAAAATACTATCATTGAAAAAATTCATAGCAAAGGGTATTCGATACTCTAAAGGACAATATCAATAGTGTATTGGTGTTCACTTTACCAAACCTAAAACATCCATTTGAAATTGAAATGGATGCAAGTGAATATGCTATGGGGGTAGTCCTAATGCAAGAGAATAGACATATTTATTATCACTCAACATTGTTCAATGATGTGGTATTTAATTATCCAACATATGACAAAGAACTCTATGCATTAGTTCAGTCTATGAAGAAATGGTGATATTATCTCCTTATGAAAAAGATACTAATTTACATGGATCATCAACCCCTACAATACTTACAATTCCAAAGTAAACTGTAGAAGGAAAGACACTTTAAGTGGATGGGAATTCTATAGTAGTTATGTATCATTGTAAAGTATAAGAAAGGTATCACCAACAAGATTTTTGACATACTTTCAAGACATGTTATTTCCAAGGTAGTAGCAATTAGAGCAATCATGAAATATAAACATTTTGTACATAAGTCTTAAAAGGTAGAGTACCTACAAGACCTAAAATTCAAAGAGGTACTAAAGGTTGTTGAACACTTCATATGCTAATCTAGATAGGATAATAGATTTCTATCTTCAATATAGGTTGTTATACAAAGTAGATAAGCTTTGCATACTAGGAGGAATAGTACAACTCATCAAATAGGCCCACACTTATTAGTTTGTAGGATATTTTAGTGTAGAGAAAACTCTAGAGAATCCCCAACCTAGCAAAAAATATTAGAACAAGTAGTTAGTTACATTAGAGGGTGTTTACTTTGTAGTATGAGTAAACCAAATAATAGGATATTGGGACTCTACATGCATCTACTAGTACCTCGGTAGGCCATGGGATAATGTATCCATTGATTTTGTAGGATGTTCCACAATTCAAGCAAAGCAATGACTACTTTTTAATGGTTATGGATAGGTTTACCAAGATGTGCATACTTATTCCATGCAAGAAGGTTACTATAGGTCAAGAACAAAAAATATTATTTTTCTCATATGTTTGGATACATCTTTGGATTCCCAACTTCTATAGTATCCAATAAAGAATATAGGTTCTTCAAAATGTATTGGACTATATTATGGAAAATCATCTACAAAAAATTAAAAACAAGTATAGCCTTCCACCATTAAATTGATGGTCAAACTAAATTAGCCAACCACACTTTAGTAGAACTCTTGAGAGAATATTGTAGGAAGCATCCAAAGTTATGGTATGAGCACATCACATATATATAACATACATACAATAAAGCTATCCATTATTCCACTTAGAAATCTCCATTTGAAAACTATTTTAGGTATTTACCTCTTTCACCATCAGATGTGATGCTTGAGTAGAATAAAATAAGGAACTGTAGACAAGAAAACATGTCATTTCATTGAAATAAAAGATATTACAACATAGGTTTTTACAAATTTCTCTTGGGTTATAATGATGGTCTTCCAATGTGAGATCCTTAGGTAATACAATCTCTAGCACTCTTGTTTTCTTTGACCACCTCAAGAGGGGTGGGTTTGCATACCATTGCTAGTTGAGTAGAGTCTCTAGGCCTACACAACCAAATCACTAGTTAGTAGGACCTATTGGGTCCAAATAAGTTGAATCTAAGCTTGTATAAGGAGAAAACAATAAACTTCAACTAATGTAGTAAACATAACTCAAAAGTAGCTAAAAACATAATATAACATATTACTCACCTCCGTGACTTATATTTTATGATGCAACTAATTGGAATCTAGCTCTTGATAGGAATTATACCTATTGGGATAGTTCTGGCTATAAACTGCCCCTGTCTAGATAGTTTTCATTGTGTTGACCCTAATGAAATTTTCTTCAGTGGAGATATTTTGTAGGTTTTTAGGTAGCTCTACTATGAATCTAGTGGTTTTTTGATGTTGAACCCACATAATTTTCATAAAATAAGGGCATGCAAAAAGAGGTACAATATGCTATCCATGGGGTTAGCACTCTAAGACAAAAGGATTCTCATAATGCATATTAGTGCATATGCTATCCATTGATTTTGTAGGATGTTCCACAATTCAAGCAAAGCAATGACTACTTTTTAATGGTTATGGATAGGTTTACCAAGATGTGCATACTTATTCCATGCAAGAAGGTTACTATAGATCAAGAAAAAAAAATATTATTTTTCTCATATGTATGGATACATCTTTGGATTCCCAAATTCTATAGTATCCAATAAGGAATCTAGGTTCTTTAGAATGTATTGGACTATATTATGGAAAATTATGTACACAAAATTTAAAAGAAGTATAGCCTTCCACCCTCAAATTCATGGTCAAACTAAAGTAGTCAACCACACTTTAGTATAACTCTTGAGAGAATATTGTAGGAAACATCCAAAGTTATGGAATGAGCACATCATATATATACAACATACATACAATAAAGCTATCCATTCTTCCACTTAGAAATCTCCATTTTAAACCTATTTTGGGTATTTACCTCTTTCACCATCAAATATGATGTTTGAGTAGAAATAAAATAAGGAAATTTAGACAAGAAAACATGTCATTTCATTGAAATAAAAGATATTACAACATAGGCTTTTACAAATTCTTCTTGGGCTATAATGATGGTCTTCCAATGTGAGATCCTTAGGCAATACAATCTCTAGCACTCTTGGTTTCTTTGACCACCTCAAGAGGGGTGGGTTTGCATACCATTGCTAGTTGAGTAGAGTCTCTAGGCCTACACAACCAAATCACTAGTTAGTAGGACCTATTGGGTTCATCCAAGTTGAATCTAATCTTGTATAAGGAGAAAACAATAAACTTAAATTAATGTAGTAAACATAACTCAAAAGTAGCTAAAAACATAATATAACATATTACTCACCTTTGTGACTTATATTTTATGATGCAACTAATTGGAATCTAGATCTTGATAGGAACTATACCTATTGGGATAGTTCTGGCTATAAACTGCCCCTGTCTAGATAGTTTTTATTGTGTTGACCCTAGTGAAATTTTCTTCAGTGGAGATATTTTGTAGGTTTTTAGGTAGCTCTACTATGAATCTAGTGGTTTTTTGAAGTTGAACCTAAATATTTTTCATAAAATAAGGGCATGCAAAAAGAGTCACAATATTCTATCCATGGGGTTAGCACTCTAAGACAAAAGGATTCTCATAATGCATATTAGTGGTGGCTGGAGTAATTCTGGTAGATTTACTCTAATAATCTATCCCATTCATGCAAATAAAAGTAAAAGGAGGGCTATTTGTAGTTTTTCCTAGTGGAAGGGGGGTGGTGAGGTGGCATGGGTGCACCATGCATAATTAATGTTTCTGGGATGGAAGAAGTTCTCATCCCACCACATGAATTAAAGGAGCATGGGTGCACCATGCACCATTAATGCATATGGGTGGATAAAGTATTCACCCCATCAAGGCATATAGGTGCAGAAAATATTCTCCCCACCCATGTGTATTGATTGAGCATGGGTGTCATGACCCTCCTAGATGGTATTTTGAAATGAAGAAACAATGTATTTAAGAGTGATGTTTCAATACTTATTTTTTGTGCAATAAAATAGTTATGTAATATTACTAGATAATGAAGGATATGTTACTGCTAACAAATAGCCAATGTGTACGATCAGGTGCACTCGTAAGTGGAAGAAGTTGAGTCCTTCATCAAAGATGAGGGTGCTTGAGGTTGGGGTAAAGGATGATATGATAACTCGAAGGAAACAAGGATATATACCTTCATATAGGCATGTATTCGATTAGGGATAATCATCAATAAATAGCCACCTTGAGCCCCAAACTAATGGCCTAGTAGCTATCATAAGTTCTTGAGGCAGAGACGGGTGACTAAATTGATGGAAATATCTCCCTATTTGTTTGTGCTCACATTTATTTATCTTTTACTTTAGCACTTCACCTTAGCAATGGAATATTTGAAAAGAATGAACTGTCTTCATAGCTTCTTGGTAAATTTATTTTCGGAAATAAATAGATTTATTCTTAGATAAAAGAATGTCTTAGATAGTAATTCATTTAAATAAAATGGTAAAGTTATTTTTGGAAATAAATAGATTTATTCTTAAATAAAAGAATGTCTTAGATAGTCATTCCTTTAAGTAAATGGTGAATTTAATTAAAGGATAAATAGATTTATTCTTGTATAAGAAATAATGCCTTATTTGGTTGACTCTTCATTTGAATAAATGGTAAGATTTATGTTAAATGAATTGGATGTATTCTTAAATAGAAGATTAAAAAAAAAGAGGCAATGAAATTTATCTTGCTTACCTCAAGGATGGGCAGCCCAATCAGAGCAAAGCCTAGCTGGTAAGAAAGCATGGCTCCATTAATGCAAGAATGACCCCCATCAGAATCAAGGGGATGGTTCCCTCTATTGAAAGGAAAATACTTCAATGTAGAGTGCAGTGAACAGGCAAGGAAGGGATGTATCCTCTACCACCTGACTAAAGGGCGTATCAGTAATAGTAGTGGTTAGAATATGGAAGTTGAGGAGAAATGGGAGTGAAGGAAAGGAAAACGGAGGATGAGAGGCTAAAAAAATATGAAGGGCAGACCAAAGAAAGGGATGTAAAGGAGTGATAAAGCGGACGGTTAGACGATACTCAAAGTCCAGTAGAGCAGTTGATAGGTTGGTACTCAAAGGTCATTGTTTTTAAGATTGTTTTTGAGATTTTTTGTAAACCCTATAGTGGTCGAGCGAAGATCATCATTATCATCAAGATTTTTTAAGCTCTGTAACAATCGAGTGAAGCTTGTCACTGTTGTCAAGCTTTGTTTAAGCTTTGTAGCAACCGAGTGAAGCTCATAACTATCATCAAGTTTGTTAAGTTCTATAGTATTCAAACGAAGCTCATTGCTATAATTGAACTTTGTTAAGTTTTGTAGCATTTGAGAGAAGTTCATTGCTATTTTCAAGCTTTTTTTAAACTCTGTAGTGATTGAGAAAAGCTCATCGCTATCATCGAGTTTGTTAATCTCTATTGACCTTAAATACACATTTTACTTAATTTCATTCTAATTTTGAATTACACATTAATGAAATTTGTACAATTACCCCCATTTGTACATTTTACAACTCTGCATGTGTAAAATTAGGCAAACCCTACATATGTACATTTTGACAAACTATACATCTAATGAACTTGGTAAAACTAAAAAAATTGTGTAAATCTTGTTTTTATTTTTTCTTCTTCTGGGAGGTGGATTTGCTACCTACAATATTATGTGGTAGTTAGGCTTAAAAATCCAACAATTGTATCAGAGATGCCATCTGACTTTTTCCATTTTGATAGAGTTCATTGAGCCACCATTATTAATTAACTTTATCCACTTTTGATAAAGTTAATTTAGAATCTATCCACTTTGAATGTAATGTAGACTTGGACTACAATTTTTAAAGGTCTTATTGAGTAGAAGATTGAGGGTACTAGGATTCAGTCACCCTGATTTAGGTGCTAGGGTATTTCCACTTGGTTGAAGGAAAACTGGTGAATACTAGGACTCAATTAGATTGATAGGAAGGGTCAACTTAGGTGATAATTTAGACATTGATAAAGGAAGCCTACTCTAAAAAATTTTGATATTGAGGTTTGAGAATTTATGATTGAGGAAGAACAAACTCAAGATAAAGTTGATCATTTAGGGACAAAGAATAAAATTAGAAGAAGAAACAAGTTTAAAAAAGGAATAACATCTGAGTGGAATCTAAAATAAATAAGGAGAATAGTGTGGAGCCATCATACATATAGAACAAGCATCCAAGCTTAGTGAGATTAACCCAAGCAACCTTATAGAAGGATAAATACCAAGCAGACTTGTAAAATAATAAGCTTTAAATAGAAGGATAAAACCTCAACAACCTTACATAAGAATAAGATTTAAGAAAAAGGATAAAGCTCTAGTGGCCTTTAAAGAGACTAACTTTTTAAAGAGAATAAAACTATAGAGCCTACTTTGTAAAGCAAATAGATCTACAAAACTTGATAAATAAACAACAATATATATAGTAGTCAAAGCCAATGTTAAGGTTTGTGGCTCAAGTAGCCAACATTGAAGATAGTGGCCAATATTGAAGACAATAAAGATAAAAGAAAGAACCTAGCTAGCACAGTATGTGATGAAGTCTACAAGAGGTTTTCTAGTTAGCATTCTCAGCTAAACGCTATAGAAGTAAAATGTGCAACATATGAAATAATAGTTCCTGAGCATAGCACTTGAGATAGAAATAAAAAACAATGCATGAGCATACACCCAAGTTGAAAATATTGTGCAACACTATCTATAATATTATTTCTAAAGCCTTAGACAATAGGTTGAAAGTTATCCTGCCTCTTCTCATGGATAGTGCCCAATGTGCCTTTGTCCCTGGTAGAAAAAATTTATATGGGGTGATTGTGGTACACAAACTCCTCCACTCAGTTAAAAAGAGCGGGTGGGCATCATTCTTCCTCAAGTTGGATGTAAGCAATTCTTATGAAAAGGTATCATGATAATTTTTATTCTGCATCTTGAGGAAATTTGGTTTTAGTGAAATATGGGTGGGGCTCATAGAGGTTTCCATTTATTCTGTCTGCTTCTTTGTCCTAGTTAATGACTCTCAAGTAGGTTTATTTTAGTCGTGTTGTGGTATGTACTAGGGTGACCCTCTATTACCATTCCTTTTCATTCTCATGGTGGAGGCACTTGATCGTTTGATCTCCCACCAGAGATTTGATTTTGGTTTAAGGCTGGCACTCCCCTACCCATCGATCTCTCACCAGTATTTTGTTGATGACACCCTCATATATTGTGAGTCATTTGTATTCCATAAAAGGGATGTGAAGTCTGTTTTGGTAAGCTACGAGAAGGTTGTTGGGCAATAGATAAATTTTGAAAAAAATCTTCATTTATTTTGTTAATACTCTAGAGACTCGGTAAAGTATAATAGCTAAAATTTTAAATTGTCACATCTCTTCTCTCCCAACCACTTACTTGGGGCTCCCCCTTTTTTTTTGGTTGCATTAAGGATGATTTTTGGACCTCGATTGTTGAAAGAGTCCAACGCAAATTAGCATCTTGGAAAGGGGTGTTACTTAGTCAAGCGGGGAAGGTGGTGCTGGTCCAAAGCACCTTGCAGAGCATCCCCATCTATTTTTTATCTCTCTTTCATTTACCCTCTAATGTGGCCACCAAACTGGATAGCATATGCAAATCCTTCCTATGGGTGAACCCTGAGTTGAAAGGAAAATTCACCTTGTCTCATGGGAGTATATTTGTAAGTGGAAGAGGCAAGGGGGTATCAATATCAAAAATGCGATCGTGATGAACAAAGCTCTTGTTACGAAACTTGGGTGGAAAATTGCTGCGAATTCTAAAATTATTTGATGTAATATCCTTAAGGCTAAATATAGATTTGATTATTTTTTAGCATATTTCCTTCCTAGTGGAGGGTTGACCTTTTGGAACAACCTCATCAAATCTCGCAGGTTCCTCAAGTCTTGTTGCAGTTGGATTATTGGAAGTGGTGAGGCGGTTATTTTTTAGGATCAAATTTGGGCCAAGGAAAGTCCCTTAGGGGATGATCTATGGTAAGCCTCCCTTGTTGCTTATTCTATAACCCATAGGTTTGAAAATGTGGTAAACTTTATTGTTTTCCAATATGGACGTAGATTTTGGTCTCCCTCCCTTCTAGAGCTGGTCACCAATGTAGATGTAAGATTGTGGTGCACTTTCTTGGTGGAGATGAGGCTTATTATGGTACGTAATGTTTTAATAGATGATATATTGGTGTGTATGGGGAACCCGGATGGGTCTTTATTCGGTTAAATCTACCTACATTACTCTTAGCTCAATGGAGGAAGATTTTTTTCCTACAAATCAAATTTGGTTAAAAAATATAACGCCAAATATTAAAATTTTCTATTGGTTGGCTATGCAAAATAAAATCCTCTCAATCGAGAATATTCTCAAGAGGGGGATGTGCCTGGTCAACAGGTGCAATTTATGCAAGAATGATTGGGAATCGATGGCTCATCTTTTGCTAAGTTGTCATAGTGTGCAAAATATTATGTCTTCCATTCTCTCTTGGTTGGACGTTGCATGGGTGTTTCCTAATTCCTTAATGGACTGTGTCATCCAATGGAAGTCACCCTTTCTTTATTTTTGGCTTAAATATTTTTAGAAATTTCTCCTCCCACACTCCTTCTAGGGAGTGTGGAAGGAAAGGAACTCAAGGACATTCAAATAAGTGGAAAACAATATCACCCAAATCAGCCTCAAGATTCTATGGAAGGTGTCAAAAAATGTGTCTTCGGCTCTCAACAATTTGAATCCTTTGAAATTAATTCTGGTGCTCTTCCCAAGTGAGCGGTTGTTGGAAGAACGGTTTGGTTTTGTGTCATTAGCTTGCTCTCCTCCTTCTCCTAACCTGAGGAGGGAGGTTTTTTGGTCTATACCATCCATTGTATGGTTCAAAATTAACTTTGATGGTACTTCTAAAGGCAACCCTAGCTTAGCTAATGCAGATGGTGTAGTAAAGTACAACAATGGTGATCTTATTCTGGCTTACATGGACTACCTTGGTGTCCAATCTTCCATGGTGGCTGAATCTAGAGCGGACTTCATTGGCTTGGAGCAGCTTAAGAACCTTGGCATCAAAAATGCAATTATTGAAGGGGATTCCCTATCCATCATCAACATGCTTCATGGAGTTTCTCTTCCATGATGTAAAATAGCTAATTTAATTGATGAAGCATCTTGTCTTGCTCGTTCCTTTTCTAGCTTGGAGTTCTCCCACATTTTTAGAGAAGGAAATTCAATGGCTAATATCTTAGTAAAATTGGAAGTTTGTTCTCAAGGCTTATCTATCTGGCAGTAGGATTTTTCCATTGATATTATACTTTTCATCAGGGAGGAAGCTCCTTAAATCTTATAAGATTTTGGTTTCTTTTAGAGATCTGAGTGATCTGTTTGGTACCTGCAGGTTTAAGCACTTTATGGTGTGTACTGGCATTTATTATTCTATCCCCTTAGTACGTTCTTACCTTCTCTGATTTTCTCTTCTGGTCCCCTAGTGAGGTCACCCCTTCTTTTCTCGGACTTGTCAAACATTGTAGCCTGTTGTGACTTTCAAATTTCAAACGATGCATTTATTTGGGTTGGTAGTTTCTGGCCCCTTGCATTGTCATGCTAATATTTAGGGCTGAGTTGTTTGTATTTTTGCCTTGGCTTACCTTCGTGGGGACGGTGTGAACTCCCTCAGTTCCCATTCCCCAGCGGGTGCTTGCCTCAGTTTGTAATACCTTGTTGTCCTTTTGGGTGGTCCTCCCTTCTAGAAGTCATCTTGTGCTTTAATTGGCCTCTGGGCTTACTTGTTTTATAAGGTTGTGGGGCTCCTTTCAAAACCCTCTTTTAATATTAATACAAAAAAACACCCAAGTTGAAAATAAACAACATCAAACAAGAACAACATAAGAAGCAATAGAGCCAAGAAAAGGATTCTTAGTTGAAGAAAGATATAGTACCCAATTTAGAAGTAAGTTACATTGATTAAGGAAGCCATACTTCACCAACACAAATCAACTGCCAGGTTGAAAAGGATGCATCCTTTTGTCAAAGGTTGCACCCTTTGACTCACCAAAACAAATCAACTATCATGCTCCTAAAATTTCATGCCATTTTCTCAAAGGTTACACCCTTTTCCTTGCATTAACATCTCAATAAATAAATCAACTACCATGTTCTTGAAAGGTTTCACCATTTTATCAAAGGTTGTGCCCTTTACCTTACCAAAATAAATAAATTTATAGGTTCAAAAGGTTGTGTTCTTTTATTAAATGTTGTGCTCTTTGCCTTGCCATAAAGCATAAAATAATTAGGTATAAGGTTGTTCCCTTACCTCACCATCATAATTTAGCTGTTATCCACATAGCCTTGTTCTACACTTCACTTTCAAGTTCATTCGATTCCAAATTTTAATGTTATTCCATAACATTTCAAAGTCCTAAAATCCTTTTAATCCTAAAATTCCAAAAGCACAACTCCATTCTATTATGTTTCAAAATCCATCTTAAATCTCTTAGTAAATACACCATTTATTTGGCTAGGTTTCCTAAAACGGGAAATTTCGATTATAATTTCTTAGAAAATGCACCATTCATTTGGTTAGGTTTCTCAAAACCAATAATTCTAATTAAAAATCTCTCGACAAATGCACCATTCATTTGGTCAAGTTTCCCAAAACCAATAAATCCAGTTAAAAATCTCTTAGCAAATGCACCATTCATTTGGTCACATTTTCCAAAACCAACAAATCTAGTTAAAAATATCTTAGCAAATGCACCATTCATTTGGTCAGGTTTTCCAAAACCAACAAATCCAATTAAAAATATCTTAGCAAATGCACCATTCATTTGGTCACATTTTCCAAAACCAACAAATCCAATTAAAAATATCTTAGCAAATACACCATTCATTTGGTCAAGTTTCCCAAAACTAGTAAATCCTATTAAAAATCTCTTAGCAAATGAACCATTCATTTGGTCACGTTTTCCAAAATCAACAAATCCTATTAAAAAAATATCTAAGCAAATGCACTATTCATTTGGTCATATTTTCAAAAACTAGTAGATCCATCTAGAATCTCTTAGAAAATGCACCATTCATTGGAGAAACTTCTAGGGAGTCATTGGAGAAAGCATGTTACATGTATATTCAAATCCTACTCTATTTGGTGTCTATATTTTTTACTAACCATCAAAGCTTACAATAACATAAGAACTAGAAGTGTCATTCTCGTGTGTTGAGCATACCCATCATGATGTAAATTTTATGGGCATGGGCCAACTGGACAATCGTTGTTATGAATTAGCTTTAACTTCAAATAATTAATTAAAGCAAATAAAGCTTATAAATTTTTTAAAATTAATTAAAAAACTTTACCTCCAAAAAAGACTAGTGCTCAAAAAGGGAAGTAACATAAAGAATGTTACCTATATTGCATCAACATGAATGTTGCTCTTTGTATACACGTCCAGGGTAAACATTTTCCAAACGCTTGTTAGCACATCCATCTACAAAGAAAATATTCCCTTCTCTTTGTTGCTTACTTGTGCAAAATGATGGCATGATATTCTACACTCCTTTTGCTCATTAAAAATTTACCTTAGGTGCCTTGGAAAAATACTTTAGCTTCCTCTAGGCTCAAACATTTTTTCTTTTCCTCTTTGACTCAAGCAATACAAGGAATAATTTCAGCTTGGAAACATCATGGTGAGAGGTGGTTTGGCCTATGGAGGCTGAAAAGGTATGTGAAATAGCAATGTCAATGGGGAATAGGTATTTTTACCCCTCGAATTACCTTGCTGATGTGCAGATGTGCAAAAATAGATACCTTACTTTCAAAGATTAATTTTTGAGGCTATTTTCAAGATTCACACACATCTATGCAAATCTGATAGACTTTGAGATTCACAAACATCTATGTGAATCTTGATAGAATGAAGCATAAGAAAAATGATTGTTTTGTAATTTATGTTTGAAAAGAGATTAGAAAAGTTATCCTTTTACAAAAGTGCCTCTAAGGGCTACAAAATGGGGTCTTCCACAAGGGAAGCCCTCTTTCATTAGATATGGTAAACAACTACTAGTTGTTCTTCTTGTCTTCCTTAGTGTGAATGAGCTTACTACTTGTGTATCACTTTTAGTCATACCTATCCTCAAGACTTGTGAGACCTGCAAAAATAAGATAGAACAATTGGAGACCTATCTTGATTAGACCCCTCATGTTTGAAGACAAAAAAAAACTCTTAAAATAAGCTTAAAATATGATTAAAACTGCATATTAAATTTAATATAAAATTGTAATCATCAAAATTTGATATATAATTTTTATTTTTATTTTTTAATTTCTTTAAACCTCATAAAAATTTATATTAATTTTAAAATTAAATTTTATTTTGTCTTAATAAATATTATCCGAAAACATACATCCTATATAAAATGTAATAAAATAATCGAAAATGCTCTATACTTTTTCTAAAACTGGAAAAAAAATTCTTTTAAAATAAAACTTTTAAATAAAATATTGATAAATCAAAGGTGTGATGTTAGTTAATAACGTCACACAATATAAGGGGATGCTTCTCGAAAGAGCTTGCATTGTAGAATATTTCAATTTCAGCCTAGGAATAGCGAAAAGATTGTGCTTTCTGGGCATGGTGGGTCCAAAGGATTCCGTCATATCCAACTGTGATGGATTGCCTTCTCCTTCAATTCTCCACTCAAAGCAGTGCACGAGCTGGCCCAACGCAAGCTCCATGCTTCCCAGCGCCATCCCAGTCCCCGGGCATGACCTCCTTCCTCCGCCAAACGGAATCATCTTCAAGTCTGGCCCTTGCACATCGATATTCTTTCCTACAAACCTTTCAGGCATGAACGCCAACGGATCTTCCCATACAGCCGGATCTCTTCCTATCGCCCACACGTTAAACAACACCCTCGTTTTCTCCGGTATATCGTATCCTCCAATACTACAAGCTTCTCTTGATTAGTGCGGAACCGACAGGGGCCATGGCGGATGCAATCGCAACGTTTCTTTCACAACACATCCAAGGTATTCCGTCTTTTCCAAATCGCTCTCTCTCAAAACTCGATCTTTCCCCACCACGGATTCAATTTCTTCATGCAATTTCTTTCCTACGCGGGGGTTTCTCAGCATCTCTCTCATCGCCCACTCCAACGCTGTGGCTGTTGACTCCACTCCAGCCACAAACATATCCTGAGGCATTAAAAAAAATGTTAAATTAGTTTGATAAGTAGAACAGTAAATTAATCTGGTTGTGCACTGGATAAGAGCAACATACAAAGACAACTGCTTTGATATGTTCTCTTTCTATTTTGACGTCTCCACTGTTGTCGTTCATCTCCATGTCTAGCTTTAGGTCAATCAAGTCTTTGGTACGCTCTTTCTCCTTGTGGCTGCTGCTCTGCCTCCGCTCCACGTGCTTGTCGATGATCTTTTCGACCAGGACGTCGAAGAAATGGTGCGTCTGCTTCATACGCCGCCTGATTCCCATGACGACGTCGACCCAGGCGAGACGAGGAAACAAATCTCCGATGTTAAACACTCCCACTCTATTTGCGACCTCCCTCGTCATTTTTTTAAGTTTCCCGTCCATGTTCACGTCTTCGCCCGAGCATTTGGTGCCCGACAGGATTCGCCAAAGTAAATCCGAGACAAGATTTAGAAGGGTGGTGGACAGATTGAGGGGAACCGTGCCACGCCGGCTCTTGTCCCAAATGGAACGCATGGCCAGAGAAACCTAAGTATGTAAGCAATTTTGCCAGTGAAATTCGCTTTGAACATTTTTGTCAGATTGGAAATTTTTGAAATTTTGTCGAAGTGTACAGGGATTGTTTCCAGCGAAAGCACTTCTTGGCAGTTTCACCAGCGAAATAACATTTTTGGCAGTTTCGCTAACTAAATAACATTTTTGGCAGTTTCACCCAGTTTTTGGAAAAATTCCTTTTTCGTCCAGTTTCTAGCAAAATTCCAGTTTCACCCAATTTTTGGTGAAATTTCCTTTTCGCCCATTTTCTAGAAAAATCGCCCTTGCCAACAAAATTCACCTTTTGCTTGCTTTTTTAGCAAAAATTCTTTGTCACTCCAGTTTTCAGCGAAACTCTCTTTTCTGGGCAGTGAAATTCCTTTTCGCCCATGTCAGAGTGAAATCACTTTTTTAGCACATCATCCAGGCGAAATTCTCTTTTTTGTGCGGTACCTCGATGAAGACATCTTTTTGCATCTTGCCTTGGCAAAAATACATTGGAGAGCACTTCTTAGGTGAAGACGTTGTTTTGCACCCCACAAAGGCAAAATTTCTTTTCATCCCTCATAATGGTAAAAATATATTCATGCACAGTTTTAGAGTAAAAGCACCATTTTGCACTATGCCATAGCAAAAGCATCATTTTTACACTCTCACACAACAAGTCATTTTTTTGCTCATGTTCGGGTGTAGGCACATTTTGAGCAACACACAATGCAAGTTCATTTCAGAGTTATGCCTCGATGAAAGCCCCTTTCGGGTTTTGCCTTGGCAAAATTAGGTTGTGCCATTTTTCCCAATAAAAAATCTTGGCCAAAGGTGCTTTAAGCAAAAATAAGATTGCAGGTGATCTTGAGGCCAACGAATTTAAGTTTTGGGGTAAAAAGAGTTGTAGTTCCCAGAATTACTGCAAATTGAAATCAAGTTGGCAGACAACCAAAAGATTGTTCGAATTGAATGTTGTCCACTTTTGACTCTGGTGTGATTCTACTATTTTGAGGCACCACCATGAAAGTAATTTTTTTTGATGATCCTGACCAAGTCTAGGTGCGCTATCTCCTAAAATCGCTCGTTACTTTCCAAGGTGCTACTATATTGGTTCGTTGATGCTGCCGAAGAGAGATTTAGGATTGACCAATATGTCATTTCCTATGGTTTTTGTTTTACAAGCATTTATTTTTGGAGGTGAAATCCTCTATAAAAAGTAAGGAACTTGATATAAAAAATGGATGGATATTCTACTAAAGAAAATCTTTGAGTTTATTTTTATGCCTTAATTGAAAGACTATTGGATTTGGTTCTATAATCAATGGTGTACATTATTGCTTTTAGCTTGTCATTTATGTTGTATGCATTGCCTTTGTTAGGTAAATTAAAATTTTACATTTGAATGTAATAGTTAATAAAGAAATGAATGTTGAAATGCTAATTGAAAGTTGTATTTGCTAGATTGTGAATGGTTCCTATGTTATTGTTTCTAATTAAATGCTAGTAAAAAATTGATCTGTTTATTTAGTTGTTAGTTCATCCCCACTCTATTTCTCTAGCTCAATAGCCATGTTTCTCATTTCTTTCTATTAATTTCTATCTCTAAGCTTTAAACCAATTTTATATTAGTAAGGGAACCGATGCTCTTTGGAGATTGGATTGAAGGACATCTCTTTCCTTTAGCATTTCAATGTTGGCTGGGTCTAGGGCACATTTTTATACACTTAGGTAGATATGTGACTAACAGTTTTTGGCACACCCAATGGGACACCAAAGTTCCACCCTTAAGTAGTAGTAAGATTTTATGTTCATCTTTTTACTATTTGATTAGAACATTTGGCAACTCAATTTTACCCAAAATTCTTCGAACATGAATTTTTATGAAATCTTTACTTCATGATCACAAGATCAAAGGCCAAAAATTTAGAAGATCCCATTGAATTCTTTGAGCTTAACACCCAATTCTTAGGAGAGTATCCTAGATTAATCCCTTCAACTTTTCCATCAAGTGTAACATCTTCACAGTTAGCTTGTGTGTTTTTCATTCTTTTGATTCCTGCTAGCTCAACCACTAGATTTTCTCCCCAAACAAATCCGCCAATCCAAATGGACAAGTGGACCATTTAGAGTTGATTATAAAGGCATTAATGAACCCTTTTTCATTAAGCTTCTCTAAGTTGTTCTTTTTTCTCATTGTCCTCCTCTTTCTCATTAAAATTCTAAGTGGAGGGTTCAACCATATTGAGTAAAGATAACTTTTCATTGCACACATGTGTGGCCTAGGTAGTATTTATCATCATAGTTATAGCATAGATCTTGTGACCTTTGCACTTCCATTTATTCTTTGACGTGTTGGCAAGGTTTGACACTAGCATAAATGGAGGTGATGGTTGAGCTTGAGGGACTTTGGTTGTGTTCCTTTGGGAAATGAATTCATCCTTTATCAATTCTATTAAACCAACTACATTCATAATGGTTTGTGGTTTGAACATTTTTATCTTAACATAAATATCTTCTTTCAACCCACTAATAAAACAATCACTAAAAATATTGTTCACTCAAGTCCCTTGTACATTTGGCCAATTTTTTAAAATTGACTTTGATATTCATAGATTATTAAGGTCTAGTTCAATATGGTGATTGCTCCTATGAAGTCCTCATATTCACTAGGGCCAAAATAGGTGAGTATTTGATTCTCAATTTCATCCCAAGAGAGATTTGAATGCATATTCCAAAACCATTGATACCATTGAGGTGTATTAGATTTAAAATTGAAGGATGCTATCATAATCCTTAACTTATGATGAATAACATGAAGTTTAAAATATTGGTCTATCTAATATAACCAATCATCAAGGCCCTTTCCATGGTTTGAATTTGACTCTTTTATTCACCTAGTTACTGTTGGAGTATATTATATTATTTAGTACATACTAATATACCATCTTGGGTACATCATTAGATTAGGAGAGTGTCTTAGATTAAGGATCGAGTTTTTACTTTGTGTAATGTAATAAATGCACAAGTATTATTAGAATGTTGACTGATGTACATGTGCATGGTGTCCACATGTACATGAGTCCTTAGAATAGGAATATGAAGAGTCATAGGAAGATGGAAGGCCAAGAGTCATGTCAGAAAAATTATGTTTTAAATGATGTCTATTAGCTTGTTGTCATATTTGATTTGATGTCATTTCTAAATTGCCCTTGAGATGTTGAAGAAATTGTGCACCTTATTGGAATATGTGTTGTACTATTGAAATATTGGAACTACATAGAATGCATGATGAAAGGGATGGAGTGTACCTATAGTAGGGTTATGCATAAGAGGTCAACCCCAAAATGTATTTATAAAAATTTAGCAAATAATGTTTGAAATCTTGGCAAATAATTTTTGAAATCCAAGCAAATAGTGTACAAATGCATGTAGAAGGTTCACTATTATTAGGGGAAATGCTAGAAATTTAAACTTAAAATGGTCAAATTATTATAAAATTGGGGTAAATCGACCCCCAAAAAATTTATGCCCAAGTTTTTGTCTAATGGGCCCTATTCAAGGGTCCCAAATATTAGTCAATTCCAAATATTAAAAATCCTAATTTTAGCCAATTTGGCGATAAATAGTCATTGTGCATAAGCCTGACCTAAATGTATGTTATAAGAATTTAGTATCAGCTTCCACTTGCTCATATATCTAGAAATGATATGTAGAGTCCATTTTGAGGTGTGTTATGAAATTTGAATTTTCCTTGTCCACAATGACTTGTGATGATGGGTTCATGGTAAAAATGAAGGGGTGGACATGACATTAATGGAGGCATAAAATATTTGGGTGATTTTGGAAGTCCTATAAGGGTGAGTTATATGGTATAAGTGAGCATAATGAGAGAGACAATTCAACTCCTTATAAATAAATATTTTTTTTTCTTATCACGTTTCAAAAGTAAAACATCTTTTTTCATCAATAGATGAGACTATGCTAATTGAGTTTTATTAGTGGTAGTAAAAATGTGAATTAAAAAAAAATTCCCTCACCCTTTGAGATGGCTTCTTTGAAAATTTTTCTATTTGATGAGAGCTAACAGGATAGGTAGAACCAATGACAATACTATAGAGGGTGTATTACTTCCTTTGCTAATTGAATTACATCCAAAGTTTAAAAAATCTAGACTATAGAGCCCACAATATGAAACCACTAAGTTCACAATAGTATATCACAACTTACAAAGGGAAGGACAAGCATGTCCATCTCGAGGTTATAGTCACCCATAGTAACGTTTAGATTTATAAATTTCCCCTTTAAAGGAAAGACTCTTCCATTGGCTATCATGGTTTTAAAATAATTGCATGAGTGTATGTATCAATTTGTTCTTTTGACCACTTGATGATCAATAAAATTATATACTTCCTAAATTGATAAGGATTTTTAGACATTGACCCTTGAGTTGATCGACCACCTTCATGGTGTGGATAATAGAAATTATTGCTCAATCATGCATGGAAATTTCTAAAAAAAAATCATTTGTTAATTCAGCTTCTCTAAGTTGTTCTTTTTCCTCATTGTCCTCCTATTTTTCATTAAAATCCTAAGTGGAGGGTTCACCCATATCGAGTAAATATAATTTTTCATTGCACACATGTGTGGCCTAGGGAGTATTTATCATCATAGTTTTAGCATAGGTCTTGTGCCCTTTGCACTTCCATTTATTATTTGTTCAAACATTTTATTGGGGGTGACTTGTTGGTAAGGTTTACCACTAGCATAAATGGAGGTGATGGTTGAGCTTGAGGGACTTTGGTTATGTTCTTCTAGATAATGAATTCATCTTTTATAATTATGATTAAACCAACTAAATTCATAATGGTTTGTGGTTTTAGGAAGGTGACTTATAAATAATTGGTCTTATCCATTGGAACACTAAAATTATGTTTTAAATGATGTCGATCAAATTTTTGTCATATTTTTTTATACCATTTCTGAATTACCATTGAGGTATTGAAGAAATTGTGCTGCTCCTTGGAATGTGGGTTGTACTATTGAAACATTGGAACTAGCTAGAATGTATGATGAATTTGATGGAGTGTACCTATAGGTAGGTTACAAGCATTTAGTATTAGCTTCCACTTTCTCATATATCTAGAAATGATATGTAGAGTCCATTTTGAGGTGTATTCTGCAGTTTGAATAGTCCTTATATAATGACTCATGATGATGGGTTTATGGTAAAAATGAAGGGGTGGGCATGACATTAATGGGGGTGTGAAATATTTAGGTGATTGTGGAAGTCCTATAAGAGTGATTTATATGGTATAAGTGAGCATAATGAGAGAGACAATTCAACTCCTCATAAACAAATATTTTATTTTCTTATCATTTTTCAAAATCAAATGCATACTTTTTCATCAATAGATGCAACTATGTTAATTAAGCTATAGTAGAGGTAATCAAAATGTGAATTATAAATAATTTTCCCCACCCTTTAAGATGGCTTATTTAATTTTTTTTCTATTTTATGAGAGTTAATAGGATGGGTAGAACCAATGATAATACTATAGAGAGTGTATTACTTCCTTTGTTGACTAAATTGCATCCAAAGTTTAGAAAAACCTAGACTATAGGGCCCACAATATGAAGCCACTAAGTTCACAATAATATATCACAACCTCCGAAGGGAAGGACAAGCATATCCATATTGAGGTTATAGTCACCCATGCTCACCTTTAGATTTATGAATTTCCCCTTGAAATATAAGACTCTTCCATTGGCTGTCATGGTTTCAAAAATAATGGCATGAATGTATGTAGCAATTTGTTCTCTTGTCCACCTGATAATTAGTAAAATTGTGTACTTCCTAAATTGATAAGGATTATGATACATTGACCCTTGTGTTGATAAACCAAATTTATGGTGTGCGGAGTAGAAATTATTGCTAAAGTGTGCATGGAAATATTTAAAAAATGGTCCCTTGTTAATTCAACTTCTCTAAGTTGTTCTTATTCCTCATTTTTCTTCTCTTTATCATTAAAATCCTAAGTGGAGGGTTCACCCATATCGATTAAAGATGATTTTTAATTTGACACATGTGTGGCCTAGGGATTATTTATCACCATAGTTGTAGCATAGCTCTTGTTCCCTTTGCACATCCATTTATTTTTTTGTTCAAACATTTTATTTGGGGTGACTTGTTGGCAAGGTTTGACACTAGCATAAATGGAGGTGATGGTTAATCTTGAGGGACTTTGGTTGTGTTCCTTTGGGAAATGAATTAATCCTTTATCAATTTTATTAAACCAACTACATTCATAATGGTTTGTGGTTTGAACATTTTTATCTTAACATAAATATCTTCTTTCAACCCACTAATAAAATAATCATTGAAAATTTTCTTCACTCAAGCCCCTTGTGCATTTGGCCAATTTTTCAAAATTGACTTTGATATTCATAGACTATTAAGGTCTAGATCAATATGGATATTGCTCCTATGAAGTCCTCATATTCACTAGGGACAAAATAGGTGAATATTTTCTTTTCAATTTGGTCCCAAGAGAGATTTGAATCCATATTCCAAAACCATTGATACCATTGAGGTGTATTAGATTCAAAATTGAAGGATGCTATCGTAATCCTTAAATTATGATGAACAACATGAAGTTTAAAATATTGGTCTACCTAATATAACCAATCATCAAGGCCCTTTCCATAAAATTATGGAAAGTCTAACTTTGGCATTTTATACATGTTATTATTGGATAATTTAATGCATGATCCTATTGGAGATATTACATTATTTGGTACCCTTGTAATATTAGTTTGGTAGATGATTTATATTTTATATAATGTATGTGGCAATATGATAGAAAGTGCAATGTGTCAAGAGAGAATGAAGAGTCATATGATATATGGTAAGATGACAACTTTATCTTTATGAGAGGAATATGAAAGGTTGCATTTTCCAAATGAAATAGGAGAGCAACAATTAGAGAACTAAAAATTCATGAAAAGTGATATATTGGAGGTAAATATCCATGCAATGTAATCAATTTGTATCATTCATGTAATTTTATGATATTGTGTTCATCTGAGTTGTATTATGTGTGATATTATTGTTTATGTATTGATATTTATTGTTAGTTTGATTAATGGTATTCATTTGATTTATTCTTGATTAATAATAGAGCTTTCTATGAGATGACCTATCTAAAAAGCTAACAGTGGTATCAGAGCCATAGGGGATATTGATTGAATAATTTGAAGAATTAGAGAAGATTTGAAAAAAATTGAGTTAGAATATTGCAAGAAAGAAGAAGCTCTTGTAAAGAGAAAATCACATCAAAATTGGGATAATCGTTGTCATCAAATGACAAGCCTAAAATAAAGGATTTGAAGATAAAAAAAATTTGAAGGAGAGAAAACATAATTTTGGAGCAGCATTTGAAGGGTTTTTAGACAACAAATTGAAGAAGAAAAATTCAAAAATTTTGGAGCTGCAAATTTCTACAAGTTTGGACAACAAAGAGGAGCAAAATCAGCAAGAAAGCAAGTCTATGTAATAACAAGTGCAAAGGAAGAATAAGATAAATGTAGGGCAGCCATAGAATACCACATCAAGATTTGTGGAAGCAGGATGGCCACTAAAGCATCAAATTCAAGCTCAGTAGATAAGTGCCTATATTCATATCAAAAATATTAAAGAAAAACTACAATAGAAAAATCAAAATTTAAAGTTGTTATTCAAAAGTTTTGAATGTCATTTGAATTCTGAGAGCTAGCTTAGCAACCTGTAGAACAATGAAGCTATGAAAACCCTAAAGAAGCACAAATAATAGTGTTAGAAGAAGCTAAATAAGCTATCAAAAATGTTGGACATGAAGAACTATTGATTGATGCACTCATAAAGAGAAATATGAAGTGTTGGAATAACAAAGCATTAAAAGTAGTAGATGTAGTGCAAAGAAATGTTGAAATTTGCACTATAAGTCAAGCATTAAGCTATGTACAAAGGGTGTAATCAGAATGCTACAAATAAATCCAAGTGTCAAGGTGGAAGTAGAGTTGAAAGACATTGGAATAGTAATGTCTAAGTGTTATCATAGAATCCTACCTAAGAATTGTTAGCCTACATGTGGAATTTGAAGGTGCCTAGGAAAGTGCAAATCAAGGAGGAATTATAGTACACTTGAGTAATTGATAATTCAATGGAATGATGTATTTAAAGACATGTGCAATAGCTCAATCAAAGAAGTCAAGAAATGATGTGCACAATAGTAATTTAGAGTAGAGAAGAGAACATAAATTCACTCATGCAAAGCAAAGAGCACCAATAGGTATTGGAGGGAGAAAAAATATCTCAAGGTAGTCATTAAATGCATGGGTCAAATCAAATGGTAAATAATCCATCTATATGTTCACCAAGCATTGAGCAAGAAGTATGAACATGATAGAAAATAGAAGATTTTCCAAGGAGCACCTTCTTAGGAGAAGGTCAAATGACTTTGACTAAAAAATTTGCATGCTACTATGGGAGGTAAAAGTAACTCAATTTATATTTGATTATTTTCTAAGGATAGGAGTTATAAGGTTGAGAATTAATATTTTTCTAATGTTTTGAAAAGGTTTGAAATATTTTTGAAGAGTTTTGAAAAATTAATTGCAAGTTTTATATTAGATTTTGTAAATTAGATTTTAATATTTGCAAATTAGAAATTTTGGAGAAATAAGGACTACTACATCAAATTTATAATTTGGGAGTCAAAAGGTATTCAACACTAAAATTTGGATTGTTTTTTTTCATATATTCACAACTAGGGATAAATAAGGAATTCAATAAAGTTTTGAAAATTGATTTTTTTATTAAAATTGTTTTTCATTCAAAACCTAGGGAGTTATAAGGTAGTCAAATCCAAAGGAACATGGCAAAGAAAAATTAAGTGAAAAATATAATAAATGATCAAAAAATAAAACTACAAAGTCATGAAATTTAAAAAAAATTGAAGTAGAAAACCTATGTTTCTAAGAAAAACAAATAGACATTCAATATATTTCAAAAAGGTTGGAAATATTAAAATGCCATACACAACACATGATAGAAGAAATTGAAGAACAAAAGGATATATAAATAATTGAAAATAATGCCTTACAATCAATTATGAGAGAAGTCAAAGATGAAAAGTATTTAATACTTGGTAATTATCTAAATTCAAAGGTTGATGAGGCATATAGAGAGTCTAAAAGTAACTTTACATTACCTAGTGATATAGGAAAAATTATGTTTATGGTATTTATTTCTAATGAAGTCCTTAAAGACAAGAATAAATGATTAAATATTTGAAAAACAAGTTCATTGATGATACATTGAAGAATAGACTTGTTGATATTACAAGTGAAGCAAAAAAGGGAGAATTTTCAATTATTCAACAATGCATGCAAAGTATACTTAATGATACCAATGATTGCTATGAATATTTTTTTACTATACCTATTAGTCTATGGAGAATAATCTACAAAGGAATCATCACTCTTAATGTTTTTAAGATGAGAAAACAAGAAAAGATTGAAGAAGTAGGAAACAAATCAGTGATGAAAAATGTTTCTTGTGATACAAATGACTTAAGGTCCATGATGATAGATTCATGTTGTGATCCAATACAATTAAAACCATTGATGATATATGCATGTTGTGATACTAGTGATATTTTTCAAAAATAAAAAGATGCAAATTATGATTCTTATCAAAATGAAAGGAAATATTGTGATGCAAGAAATGGCACTAGTGATTTAAAATTCTTGATAAATATAGAAGAATTTGTTACAAAAATAGATGATATTTGTGATACAAGTGATTTGAATATAGTTTGTGATTGTTCAAAAAAGGCTAATGCTATCAGAATTGATGTTGATATGACTTCAAATGATGATACAGGTAGTGATGCTCATAGTTATGTTGGTATTGATAAAGATCAATCTAATGATTTTATTGGTCATTTTTAAAAGTATATTAAAGGATTTGGTTCAAATAAAATGAATAAAATGGGATATAAATATACAGGTTTAGGAAAACATGAAAAAGGAATGAAAACCTTTTATCATCAACTTAGAGAAGCTGAAATTCTCCACTAGCTTTTAGAGTTGATGATAAAAGGCTTTAATGAACAAGCGAATCCTTTTTCTCTGTTGCATCAATTTATGAATATTTAGAGGTATCCACAAGAGGAAATCATTGACTTCAATGTCAGGTTCACTTGAACTTAGCAATGATTCTTTAAGGGTCTCCGATCGACTCTTGAACAAGCTATATTTTACGATCTTTGAGCCTTCAATTTTGACATTAGCATCGCCATCCATCAATCCAATTCCAACACAAGTTGAGGCTAATATGATTTCTATCGGTAATATCCCTTTGAAATTATGATGCCTATATTTTCTGATCTCTCATAGCATTTATATTCCAATGCATCTTTGCAATAATTTCCTATGTCCTCCATATACCGAGTTCCATCATGGAATTCTAGTTCATCTTAAACCTTAATAATTTCTATCCTATAATTGCCTACTCTATCTATTCCACAACTTTCTTCTTTAGTTCTATTCCTAGCAATACCATCTTCGCTAGTTCCATTACAATTAATAGCTCCTACAACACCTACAAATCCTGATCCTCAAGCGAAGTTGTTGCAAGAGATGTAATCAATGAACTCAAAAATTAGGGCAATATCGAACGAGATTACTTCCATTAAGAAGATGTAAGTTGAAATATATTTATAGCCTAGGAGATTTTAACCTCTACAAATTACCAAGGAGCAAGCGACTTTGACCATAAAGTTCCTTGAGAGGAATCCAATCGTGTTTATAGATGAAGAATTTGGTCCTTCAGATAAAATGTATTGGTGCTCCACTTGTAATGACACACATGGCAAAGAATCTTGCATGGTTTACCTAAACTGTGTGCAAATATTAACAAATTTATCTTCTAGTAGATAGATCAACATGATTAGAGAAGTCGATCATAATTTCATGGTCTCTTCCATAGAACAAGTTTCAATTCTCACGAGAGCTGGGAAAAAGCTAGTCATGGTAGATCCCACTAAAATTGAGCCATTGAAGGTAATTGCTGATCCAAAGGCATAAAACAAAATAAAACAAGAAGAAGCAAAGGTGCCTGTTCCAGCACCCAAGCCAAATGCATATGTCATGTTAAAGGATATCTTATCTCCACCAAATAAATAAATATTGCAAACAAAGGCTTTAGCTTCACAAGCGTAAGTAGAAATGAAAGAATAGGTCGAGGAACGACTCAAGAACCCATCCTTGAACAAGTGTTAGAGGGTAGATGCCACGCAAAAATATTAAAACAAATACAAGACTACCAATGAAGGGAGATAATCCAGTGCATCCACGTACAACATTGTTGAGGAGCTAAAGAAAATTCTTGCCAAGATTAGTCTCTATAATGCATTGCAGTTGCATGGATAATTTTATTTATTGTAAGAGTCTTTGAAGTTTGTTAAAGATAATGGAAACAATTCCACTCAAACTATTTTAGCCCAAATTCTAACCACTTATACTACTAGAAAGAATAGACCACAACCTTTTTATTTGTCTCCTAGGATGGAAGGTTGGATCGTGCATAATTGCATGATTGAATATGGAACTAAGAAAATTGTTATGCCAAAGGCAGTTTGTGAAGTTATGGGTATAGAGTATACCAAGAACAACCCAAAAATCTTGTATTTGGATGGAAATCCTATGAAAAGGGTCGGGGTTATCAAAGATTTTTCCATTGTACTACATAAAATATCATAAATCATTATGATCCAGGAGGTGGTTGTGGTTGGTATGGATCTATATTTCAGTATGTGCCTCTCAAGAGAGTTCACTACCAAACTGGGAGGTTATCTTTGTCTAGACTATTACCACCTGGAAGTTCCATTGGAAGGGAACATTATTTAATCTACAATTAGAAACCTTATACCTATCATATAGAAAGGATTGAGGAAGAATAAAAATCCATGGATTCTGTCAACATGATGACTAAAGAACTATAATAACTAGATTTGATGGAAGAAGCTTTGGATGAGCTTCATATATAAGATATTTTTTTTGATGAATTATTTTAGTACGATGATTGATACCGAAATTGGTTTTTATGCCATCACTAATCTTGAAAAGGCTAAAGTGAATGTGTTTGATGGAGATACCATTCTAGATCAGTTGTGGAAGCTCTATTTTGATGGTGCAAGATGCAAGAATGGAATAGGAACTAGAATTATTCTTATCTCCCCTTTAAAAAAATAGAAGACTTATTTTTACTAGTTGACATGGAGCTATACAAACAATGCTTCTGAGTATGAAGTGATGTGCTTAGACCTAAAGAAATACAAAAATCTCGAGATTAAACAACTATAATTTTTTGGATATTTAGAGCTAATTATCAACCAAGTGACCAGTAAGTGTGTCTCTAAGCAACACTATCTGAAGGTATATCACAATAATATTTGGGATCTATTTGAGTCATTCACAAAATTAAGCATTCAAGTGATTTCATGAGAAAAAAACGAACACACAAATATTTTGGTATCCCTTGGCACCAAATTGTCTCTAGTTGAGTACATGGTGAATAAACCTAAGACCGTAAGGTTGGTTTATAGACCTTTAGTTCCTAACAAGAATATCTAGTGGTAGGTTTTCGAAAGTGATGAGCAGATCATTAACTTATTGATAAAATAAGCTAGTACTATGGAAGGAAGAACACTTGAAGAAGAAGAATCAGAAGGACTGATCCAATTAAAAAACAACCATATATTAAAAGGATTGATTTTGCTTGAAAGTCTTTTTGATCAGAATTATAGAGATAAAAAATATAAGATCAAAGTAGATAATAAGGAGTACACTGAGCTACAATTGAGACCTAAAAACTCAATCAAATTTGTGACTAATTGCACTCTGGAAGAACTGGAGTAAATCAAGGAGCTTTATCATAAATTTCCAAACATTGTTGCCTGGAGCTACTAGGATTTGAAGGATTACAACAAGGATGTGATCCATCACACTATTGAATTCTAGGAAGGATTTAAACCCTTCAAGTAGAAACATAGACCATTTAATGCAAAAATTGAAGTCCTGATGAAAGTTGAATTGTTGAAGATGTTGAAAGCCAAAATTATTTATCCTATTAAGCATTCTATTTGGTGAAAGCACAAGGATACGAAAACAAAAAGGAAAATTCCAAGTACGATGCTTCTAAAACCAAACTTAATGCCAAAAGCTTATGTATTGAAAAATGCATAAAAGGAAAGAACATGAGCGAATCAACACAAGATAAAAGCAATATGGAATAAGGTCCTCTTTATTGATATGCTTTTAATGTCGTGTTATAATACATCTCCTTCCTTTTTAGGGGATAGGAGTGTTAAATATGTTTTTGATCACATCCATGTATAGTAATCATTCTTTCGCGTGCCCACATGTAAGATGGATGGAACAAAATGTCACCGTCACTTGTGTATATGAATGTTGGTTCCTCACTACTCCTATGATGTTATAAACCTATGTTCAAGGAAATAGAAAGATTAGTAGCACCTGCAGACATAATAGAACATGTATTTCCCAATGCCTACTGTTAGTGTATGCATGAAAATATTAAAACGATAACCAAATGACCTCAGATCAACATAAAAATTTAACAAAAGCATGAATGTGTTACTAGGAGGCCACTGCAAAAGGAACATTTTTGAAATTCCTCACAGATTTGTATTCGCTCTAGGGCGGGATGAATAGACCTGCAATAACTTGTCAAAAAGCACCCTCTTCAATGTCCTATCCAAGAAGCTCCAAATGACCTAAAATGTTGGGGTTAGCTAATTGGGGGTGTTTTGGGAAGACCCAGAAGGTCAGATTTATCCAATTTGGCCTCTATCAACCAGCTTTTGTTGGTGCCATCTGCAAGTTAGTAAAGGCAGGAAATGATAAAAACCTGGTCAAAATTGCTCAGAATGAAGTGAAAATTAAACTACCACCTATTTAAATAACCTAGAATAAGATGTAAAAGAAAAATTAGGGAAATCTATTACATATTTCTATTTGCTCTGGTATGGGGTGATTAAGGCTACAACAGTTTGGGGGGTGCCCGAGGGCAGGACGCCTATCGTTTGGGACTTTGTTTGGGCACCAATCCACTTGGGTGGGTCCAAAACTTCTTATGGGGTGTTGTCAACAAATTTTGTGGAATATTGTGGTAAAATGTTTAGGTTTGGATCTTAGAATGCACCTCCAATGATCACCCAATTACCTCCCTCCAAAAGAGAGATCAAGGATGTGAAAGCACAAACAAAGGGTGAGGATATATTTTAGCAGCACTTCATTGCTCCAAAAGCTCCTCTCTATATCTCTTTTGGGTGAGAAGACTCACCAATTTATAGACCTAGGGTCTCTTTGTTTTGAATGTGCATGTGAGGGTGCCACTTGAGTTGATTGTCCTATTTTGAGAGAAAATATTATTCCCTTATTTAGAATCTCCTTGCATGAGGTCTCTAAAATAAAGACATGCATGACTGAAGTATCTCTTCTTGATTTGAAGTCGTTCCTCGTAATTGCATGTCCTGAAGTTGTAGTTAACTAGCGGACCTATCGAGGTTTGACTTTTTGCCAGTCAAACCTGCTATTCACCTCACCCTAGGGTGAATGCTGCTATTCGTCCTTGGGTGGGGTGAATACCAATTTGTATTCATCCCAGGGTGGGGCGAGTAGGGATAAAATTTCCAAAAGGTGCCAAATTGACTCTTGACCTTCCAAACTACTATTGGGAGTCGTTAGGACCACTGTTTAATCTCTTGGGGCTGCCCTAAGGGCTGTTTGTGTCAATGTGATTGATGCTTGTTGTCACATAATAATATTGGTGCTATTTTGGTGTCTACAGGATGCCTCTTTTTGGGAAGTTTTGTGCAAGGTGCAGCACTGAGCAAAAATAGATAACCAAAGTACTAATGATTAGGGTTTCTCAGTAACCTAACCAACTCTTGATGCACCAAGTATGGAAATAGCATGCATTATTGAATCCTTGCTTTTGACGAGCTAAGGAACTTAATTCAAGTGTTAACATTTTTCGGTGATGTGTTACTTGAGCTTGGACATTGATTAGTCATGAATAGGCAAAGGACACAACCTTTTGTCTATGGGAACCTTGAGTTCATGATTCATGAATTCCAAGTGTTTGATCAACTTTTGATTATTGCTTGTTTTCTACCCCAAGCAAGAGCATGATTGTCTTTTTCAATGATCCTTTGAATGTGTGCCATTTCCTTGATTGGGTATGTTGTTGTTGATTGGTGACTAAGTGTGAATACCCCCTAAAGTGATGAATCGATGAGGGAATGACTGGCATGAGAAAAGAAATCATTCACTTGACCCAAGATGACTTAGGTAAGGATGCCTTCAGTTGTTTACCATTGAATGCTTAAGCAGTTTCTGAACATTCTGACCTATTTTTGGTGGGTTTTAACCCTTTTTGTGATACATTGTGAAGCTGAAATTGTCAAGAATTCATCCTCCTGAGGAGCGGTCTGGATATGAAAGCCTTCTTAGGGAGTAGGATAGTGAAAATTTGTAACCCCAATATCTATTTTGTATGCCAAGAATTTCAGGTGCAAAGGCGCATTCATTCGGAAAAGGTATTGCTATTTTTGGTTGGGTTTTGACCTATTTCGGTGATGCCTTTTGGGAATGAAATTCTCAAAAATCTGTCTTCCCATGGAGCAGTCCGGATATGGTAGCCTTCTTAGGGAATAGGATAGTGGGGATTTGTGACCTCGATATCTATTTTGTATGCCAATAAGGATAGGTGCAAAATCACCTTCGTTCGGCAATGTTATTGCTATTTTTGGTGGGGTTGTGACCCGTTTTGTGACGTCATTTGGGGATGAAATTCTCAAAAATTTGTCTTTCCATGGAGCGGTCCAACTATGGTATCCTTCTTAAAGAGTAGGATAGTGAGGATTTGTGACCTCGATGTTTGTTTTGCATGCCCGGAATGTCAAATGCAAAAGCACTCTCATTGGACAGTTTTAGTGCTTGTTTTTGTGCAATTTGGTGCATTTTTTTGTTGTTTTGAAATTTTTGCTCTGTATTCATCCCTGGGTGGGATGAATACCAGTTTAGTAATTGTCCCAGGGTGGTACGAGCACTATACAGAGCACTCATACTAGGGAGGAATGATTACAGGCTCAAAAAACCTATTTAAAGGCCAAAACTAGGTTTTGGACTCATTTGCATTTGTTTTTCTTGGCGATTTGGAGTTTTGAGGAGAGGAGGTCAATTCTGCGAAGCAAAGCGCTACTAAACTTTTCCTACCAACATAATTTCATGGACTGGATCGTCAAGCGGTAGAGCTAAAGAGAGACCAGTGAGTGCTCTTCCTCTTTATTTTGTTTGTGTTATAATGTTACAGTTTTTAAAACCGTAATTTGCTTGTTTTTTGTCTTTTTGTTTTTCAAATTTAAAAATGAAACCCTAGTCTAGCAAAATTAACACTTAGCTTAGAACTTAATTGAACCCTAGTTAAACAAAGATCCAAAGTTAGGTGAAAACTGAGCTAAAAAACTTAGTTTAGAACATAACTTAAAAAAACTTTGCTTAACCTGAATTGAACAAAGATCAAAACTTAGGTTAGAAACATAGGGTAAACTGAGTTGTAAAAATGTAGCTCAACCCTAGTTATTTGTAGATTGTGTTTGTTTTTGTGTTTTTAATTTACCAGTTTAGAGTTAAAAACCCTAGGTCTAAGAAATTATTTTTTTGAATTTTTTTGTTTGTTTTGAATTTATCAGTTAGAGTTAAAAACCCTAGAACTGACAAAAAAAAATTTGGAATGTTTTTTTTGTTGTGAATGTATCAGTTAGAGTTAAAAACCCTAGAACTGACAAAATTTTATTTTGTTTTAATTTTTTTGTTTTTAATCTATTAGTTAGAGTTAAAAACCCTAGATTGACAAACAGTTATTTTGTTGTAATCTTTTTTGTTTACAGTTTATTAGTTAGAGTTAAAAACCCTAGACTAACTGTTGAGCAAGGTGTTGCAAGAGTTTTGTCATTGTTGTCAACACGGGCAGTTAGATCTAATGATGCAGTGGACAGATGAGTTCAGAAGTCATTCGGATGCAGAGGACAGAAGTTCAAAGGTTATTCGGAGCATGGACAGTGAGTTTCCAAGAAGACCATAGTTGCCTATTTGCAAAAGATCAAAGAAAAAGACAAGTAAGAAAAGTGTCGCGATATCGCGACATTTTTCGCACGATTTCCGACATGTGAGGAGAGAGAAAGCAAAAAGAAAATTGTCACGATTTCGTGACATGTAGGAGGAGAGAGAAGGCGCAAAGAAAATTGTCATGATTTCATGACATGGCCGAGGAGAGAGAAGGCAAAGAAAACTGTCACGATTTCGTGACATGTTTGGAAAGAAGCGTAAGGAGAAAACTATCACGATTTCATGACATGTTTGGAAAAAGCGCTAAGGAAGAAAACTGTCACGATTTCGTGACATGTTTGGAGAAAAAGCGCTAAGGAAGAAAACTGTCACGATTTCATGACATGTTTGGAGAAAAAGCGCTAAGGAAGAAAAGTGTCACGATTTCGCGACATGTTTGAAGAGGAGAGAGAATGTAAAAGGAAGTATGTCGCGATTTCGCGACATTGTTGGTGTTAAAAAGAGCTAAGGAAGAAAAGTGTCACGATTTTCGTGACATGTTCGTTGGAAGAAAAGGACAAAGAGGAAAAGTGTCACGATTTCGCGACAGGTTAAAAAAGCCTAAGAAAGCGTCACGATTTCGAGACATGAGAAAAATGTATGGAGGAAAAGTGTCACGATTTCAGACAAGAAGAAGCTAGGAGGATAAAGTGTCGCGATTTTCGTGACATGTCGGGTTTCACGACTCTAAGAGGAGAGAGAGGCCTGAGGAAAGTGTCATGATTTCATGACATAAAGCGAGAAGAAGGTTGAGAAGCAAAAGGGTCACGATTTCATGACAAGAGTGAGGATGACGTCAACGAAAGTTAGAAGTGTCACGATTTCATGACAAAAACGTTGTCAAAGCTAACAAAGGCCAAAAGTGTCACGATTTCATGACAGTAGGGACAAGAAGGCGTACGGATGTAAAAGGTGTCGCGATATCATGACATGTTGTAGTTTCACGAGGAAAGCTACAGAACCAGAGAGGCGGTTGAAGCCGACAGAGTTAAATCTAGGCCGACGAAGATTAGGGTTTTGGAGCCGACATTCATTAGGGTTTTGTAGCGACATTCTTTAGGGTTAAAGCCGACTACAGTTTAAGATTTGTTCTTGAAATTTCATCTATAAAAGGAGGGTTGTTTCGAGTTTGAAGTGAGTGATTTTTGTGAAGAAAATTTGTGCATGTGAAGTTCGCAGTGAGCAGAGAGCGAGTCGTATCGATTCGAGCTGAGTGCGAAGCGGTAGTTCATTTGTGTCGAAGCGAAGTGTGCGAAGTAGTTGCGTAGAAGTAGACTAGAGTGCAAAGCATAAGCGCACAGGAGCAGAAGCCATAACTCGGTTGTGTCAAAGCAAAGTGTGTGAAGTAGTTGCATAGCAGTCTGGTGGTGCGAAGCTTTTGCAGTAGAAGCCAGAGTACACAGAAATAGCAGACAGTGTGCAAACAGTGTGAAGGTATTTTTTTGTATTTTTCTTGAAGTCCAAGTTGCAGCTTGGCATAAGGGGTTGGTGCTCCTTCCAGTAGGTGTTGGTGAATTAGGGGTTGGTGCTCCTTTCTGTTGGTGCAAAAAAATTGAGGGGTTGGTGCTCCTTCCAGTTGGTGCTGGTAAATAAGTTGTAAAGTTGTTGCTTTGCAAAGGCTGGATTTGGATGGTAGTCCAAGCAGTCATTTTTGAGGAGTAGCCACATTGGTGAACCTCATTAAAATTTTTGTGTTGTGTGATGCTCTCTTATTAACTTGCTATTTTTGGTTTAAGTTTGCTTTATTTCATTGCAAGTTTAAAGTTTTAAAAGATCACACTGATTCACCCCCCTCTCAGTGTCACTGTAAGTATAACAATTGGTATCAGAGCCAAGTTCCTGAATAGGCTCAATCAGCTAGGGTGATCTTGGAAGTGACGCAATGGCAGGTGGTGAAGGGTTCTCCTCAAACAAAGCACCATTGTTTGACGAAACTAATTATGCATTCTGGAAGATCAGAATGCAGACATATCTCCGTGCTTTGGGATTTGATATCTGGAGTGCAGTAGTTAATGGTTACACAGCTCCCGACACTGCTCCAACCGACAACACTGGTAAAAAGGCATTTGAAAATGACTCTAAAGCAAAAAATGCCATCATGTGTGGATTAGTTGACAGTGAGTTGGTCAAGATCATAAATTGCGAATCAGCAAAAGATGTATGGGACAAACTAGAAAATATTTATGAGGGAGATGACAAGATCAAGGAAGCCAAGCTTCAAACACATCGAGCTCAATTCGAATCATTAAAAATGACCAACGATGAGAACATAGAAGCCTTTATGCAGAGAGTTAATGGAATCACTAATTCAATCAGAGGTCTCGACGAAGATTTGGATGATGCAACTATCATGAAAAAGGTATTAAGATCGCTTCCCCAAAGATTTGATTCTAAAGTCTCAGCCATAGAAGAAGCTAAAGATCTAAATCACTTCAGTATGGATGAGATGCATGGTTCCCTGACTGCTTATGAAATGAGAATAGGAAGATCTAATCCCACAGACAGAGAAGCAGCATTTAAAGCCCTAAAAGGTAAAGACACAAAACAAGAGTCTGAAGAAGAAGAAACTTCGGATGAAATGGAAGCAAATTTTGTTAGAAAACTGAGAAAGGGAAAAGGAAAATACAGAGGAAAGCTTCCTTTCAAATGTTTCAACTGTGGGGGCATTGGACACTTTGCTACCAAATGTCCTCTCAATGAGAAGAACAAAGGTGAGGAAGCATCTCATCAAGAAAGAAGTGAATGGAGAAAGAAAACAAACTTCAGAAAGGGAAACTTCAAAAAGAAAAGTTTCATCTCCAGGAATGCAAATTCTTCAGAGGACAGCTCTAGTGAGGATTCTGAAGAAGGAACAGGTGAAGCTCTATTCATGGCTTTTGAAGTAGAAAAATCAGAAGAGGTAGAAAAATCAGAGAAGAGAGAAGGAATGAACTCTAAAGCATGTGTTGAAAAACCTGAGGCAGAAGTTGATCTAGAAGGTGAACTGGTTTCTGCTCTTGAAGAATGGAAATCTGAGAAAAGAAAGAATTATAAACTTTCAAGAAAGCTTGAGGATGCAAACGACATTATAACCAGTTTAAAAATACAGGCAGAAGAATACAAGAAAATGTCCGAAGATCTTGAAGTTCAGATAACCATGAAGATAGATTACTGCTGTAAACTAGAAGAAGAAAATCTTGGCCTACGAATGCAGATACAAGAGCTGGATCAAAAAATTAGCTGCCATCACAAACGTGAAGAAAGTTCGAAGAAGCTGGATAAAATCTTAAGTGATCAACGACCTGCAGGCATCAAATTTGGTCTGGGCTTCATTGAAGGAGAATCATCAAATGGACCAAAAGCCAGAAATGTTGAAACTATAAGGAGTGAAGATGAGAAACAGGCTGATGAAAGAAAAACAAATCATGCAAAAGAAAGCAGTAATGCCAGGCCCGAAAGGAGAACTGACAATGATGGCTTTACCAAGGTCACAAATCAAAGAAGAAGAAGATCTATGGTTCCTACAACAACCTGGCAAAGACCATCCTTCAGGTTTAATCATTACTTTTCTGGTTTCTGTTTCAAATGTAATGGTTATGGGCACAAAATTGTAGACTGCAAGTATAATGTAGGACCAAGAAGCTTTGTTAGTAGAAATGTTTTTGCACCTCTAACAAATTATGCAGTAGAATGTTTTAGCTGTCACAACTATGGGCATATTGCAAGAAATTGTCGTAGTACCTCTGTTTTAAATCAACCTCAGAAAAGAAAGTTCCAACCACATAGGACAAGACAAAATAGAAAAATTTCTGAAAGATATGCAAAAGATATTGAAAAAGGAAAGTCCAAACTAGAGCCCAATACCGCAGTCAAAATAGAGTGGAAACAGAAAGAACAGCTTAGGGAAGAAAAGGAATCCTTAATAGTACAGACAACTTTCAAGGCTCAGAATAAATGTGTACCATGGATTCTTGACAGTGGATGCTCAAGTCATATGACAGGTGATAAACAAAAATTTGAAAAACTACAGAAATATGAGGGTGGCTCTGTGAAGTTTGGAAATAATGATGGAGCCAAAATAATAGGAAAAGGATCTCATCAAAATTAGTGATGGGAAAATCAAGTCAGAAGAAGTTTTATTTGTGGATGGTTTGAAACACAACTTTGTTAAGTGTCAGTCAAATCTGTGATAAAGGACATGAAGTAGTCTTCAAGAAGCAGGGTTGTGAAGTCAGAAAAATAAACAGTGGGAAATTGATAGCAACTGGTTCAAGGACGTCTGGCAACCTGTACACACTCTCAAAAACTTTAGAAGGTACGTGTTTCATTGGACAAGAAGAAGAGAACTGGCTGTGGCACAAGAGGCTTGGACACATAAGTTTTGATAATTTGGTGAAAATCAGCTCGAAACAAGCAGTGAGAGATATTCCAACCATTAGAAAACCTTCAAATAGTATCTGTGCTTCATGTCAGAAGGGAAAGCAAACCAGAGTCTCATTCAAAACAAAAGAGTACCACACTAGCAAGCCTTTGGAACTTATACATACAGACTTATGTGGACCCATGAGAACACAAAGCATAAATGGTGACAAATACTTTATGTTGTGTATCGATGATTATTCCAGAATGACATGGATATTTTTCTTAAAAGATAAAACAGAAGCTTTTGAAATGTTCAGATCTTTCAAACATCTAGTTGAGAATGAAACAGGAAAAAGGATCAAATGTTTACGATCAGATAGAGGAGGAGAATTCATTTCAAATGAATTTACAGAATACTATGAAAAACATGGTATCAGGAGACAATATTCAGCAGCTAGAACTCCCCAGCAGAATGGTGTAGTAGAAAGAAAGAACAGAACTATACAGGAAATGGCACGCACTATGCTGGCAGAAAACAAAATAGCAGACAGATTCTGGAAAGAAGCAGTTCACACTGCAGTATACATCCAAAACAGATATATGTTAAGAACTCATGAAAGCAAAACACCTTATGAGTTGTGGTTTGGTAGAAAAGCAACAACAAAACATCTCAAAGTATTTGGCTGTAAGTGTTACATCAGAAAAACTGATGACAACCTTGGGAAGTTTGAAAATAGAGCAGATGAAGGTGTTTTTGTTGGGTATTCATCAAAAAGCAAAGCTTACAAATGCTACAACAAGAGACTCAAGAAAATTGTGGACAATGCAGATGTTAAATTCGATGAAGGTGGGAAACGAATAGCTAACTTTGAAGAAAACTACCCAATCTATGAAGAAGTCATTGAAGGAGATGAGGTGAATGAAACAGAAAATAAATCTACGTTTGATTCAGATGACTTAATCGATGACTCAGAGGTGCAAGAAAACAAGAAATTCAAAATAGGCAGCTGGCAGAAAAATCATCCAAGAGACCAAATAATTGGAGATCCCACAGCTGGTGTTCAGACAAGAAGGAAAGTAATAAGTAATTACTCTCTTTTATCCAACATTGAGCCCAAAAACATAGATGAAGCAAGCAAAGATGATAGCTGGATGAAGGCAATAAATGAAGAGTTAGATCAGATTGAAAAGAACAGAACTTGGGAATTAGTACCTAGACTTGCGAATAAGAATGTAATCGGCACCAAATGGATATTTCGAAACAAATTAAATGAAGACGGACAGGTCATTAGGAACAAAGCAAGACTGGTTTGTAAAGGCTATGCACAGGTCGAAGGCATTGATTTTGAAGAGACTTTTGCACCAAGTGGCCAGACTAGAAGCAATTAGAATGTTTCTCGGCCTTAGCAAGTCCACAAGAACTTCGGAGTTTATCGGATGGATGTAAAATCTGCCTTTTTAAATGGGAAACTTGAAGAAGAGGTCTATATTGAACAACCAGATGGTTTTCAAATTAGTGAAGATCCCAACCTTGTCTGCAAATTAAAGAAAGCTTTATATGGATTAAAACAAGCACCACGGGCATGGTATGCAAGGCTAGACAACTATCTCTCTCAACAGGGATTCAAGAAAGGTTTGGTGGACAGTAATCTGTATGTCAAAATAGAAGGTGGGCATCTAATTGTTCTTGTTGTTTATGTAGATGATATCATATTTGGCAGCAGCAAAGATGAATCTTGTAAAGACTTAGCGAATAAGATGCAGAAAGAATTTGAAATGTCTATGATTGGTGAACTGTCTTACTTTCTTGGGTTACAAGTTAATCAAAATGAGAAAGGCATATTCATTTCTCAAATTAAATATGTGAAAGAGATGCTAAAAAGGTTCACAATGGAGGACTGTAAGCCGGTCAGTACTCCCATGACAACAGGCTGCAAGTTGAGCAAAGAAGACAAATCTCCACCTGTAGATCAAACCATGTACAGATCAATGATTGGAAGCTTACTTTATTTAACAGCTACCAGACCGGATATTCTGCAGGCAGTTTGCATGGTAGCAAGATTTCAAGCCAGTCCCAAAGAGACTCATGTGACAGCAATAAAAGGATTCTCAGATATCTCAAGGGTACTATGGAGTATGGGTTATGGTATCCGAAAGGTAAAGACTTCACCCTTATATCTTATTCAGATGCAGATTGGGCAGGATGTGTTGATGATAGGAAGAGTACAAGTGGAGGTGCTTTTTATCTCGGTGACAGATTGGTTGCTTGGCACAACAAGAAACAAGAGTCAGTTTCTTTATCAACAGCTGAGGCAGAATATATTGCAAGCAACAACTTGTTGTACACAAGTTTTGTGGATGAAACAAACTCTGAAAGATCTTGGTATTAATTTCAGTGAACCAATATCAGTTAAGTGTGATAACACCAGTGCAATTAACATCTCCAAGAATCCAGTAATGCATTCACGGACAAAACACATTGCCATCAGGTATCATTTTTTGAAGGAGAAAGTTGCAGAAGGAGAAGTTAAATTGGATTTTGTCCCAACCACAGAACAAGTAGCAGATATTTTTACAAAACCATTGCCCAAGGAAGTGTTTGAGTACCTTCGAAACAAATTGGGAGTAGTCACACTTCCCAAGAAGTGACTAGCTACAGGGATCACTTTCTCAGGGGGAGCATTTGAGTATTTGACTATTCTTTTGCTCATGATCATAATTTGTGCTAAGTGCAACAAATTATGCCTGAGAATTGTGTGTATGGACTCAGGGGGAGTCTGCAGTAGCCCTTTGGTATTATTGACAAAGGGGGAGAAGAGTTACAGGAATTTACACAGGTGTTGCCAACAATTCCAAAGGGGGAGATTGTTGAGCAAGGTGTTGCAAGAGTTTTGTCATTGTTGTCAACACAGGCAGTTAGATCTAATGATGCAGTGGACAGGCAGTTCAGAAGTCATTCAGATGCAGAGGACAGAAGTTCAAAGGTTATTCAGAGCATGGACAGTGAGTTTCCAAGAAGACCATAGTTGCCTATTTGCAAAAAATCAAAGAAAAAGACAAGTAAGAAAAGTGTCGCGATATCGCGACATTTTTAGCAGGTTGACATGTGAGGAGAGAGAAGGCGCAAAGAAAATTGTCACGATTTCATGACATGGAGGAGGAGAGAGAAGGCACAAAGAAAATTGTCATGATTTCGTGACATGGATGAGGAGAGAGAAGGCAGCAAGAAAACTGTCATGATTTCGTGACATGTTGGCAGGAAAGAGCCAAGTGAGAGAAAACTGTCACGATTTCGTGACATGTTTGGAGAAAAAGCGCTAAGGAAGAAAACTATCACGATTTCATGACATGTTTGGAGAAAAAGCGCTAAGGAAGAAAACTGTCACGATTTCATGACATGTTTGGAGAAAAAGCGCTAAGGAAGAAAACTGTCACGATTTCGCGACATGTTTGGAGAAAAGCACTAAGGAAGAAAACTGTCACGATTTCGCGACATGTTTGGTTGAAAAAGAGCTTAAGGAAGAAAACTGTCACGATTTCGTGACATGTTCGGAGAGAAAAGGACAAAGAGGAAAAGTGTCACGATTTCGAGACAGGTTAAGAAAACGTAAAGAAGCGTCACGATTTCACGACAGATGAAAGAGGATGGAAAAAGTGTCACGATTTGACAGGAAGAAGGCTAGGAGGAAAAGTGTCGCGATATCATGACATGTCGGTTTCACGACTCTAGGAGGAGAGAGAGCAGAGGCAAAGTGTCATGATTTCATGACATTTGAAGCGGAGAAGAAGGCCTAGAAGAAAGAAGGGTCACGATTTCATGACAAGAGTGAGGATGACGTCAGCGAAAGTTAGAAGTGTCACGATTTCATGACAAAAACGTTGTCAAAGCTAACAAAGGCCAAAAGTGTCACGATTTCGTGATAGTAGGGACAAGAAGGCGTACGGATGTAAAAGGTGTCACGATATCATGACATGTTGTAGTTTCATGAGGAAAGCTACAGAACCAGAGAGGCGGTTGAAGCCGACAGAGTTAAATCTGGGCCGACGAAGATTAGGGTTTTGCAGCCGACATTCATTAGGGTTTTGTAGCCAACATTCTTTAGGGTTAAAGTCGACTATAGTTTAAGATTTGTTCTTGAAATTTCATCTATAAAAGGAGGGCTATTTCGAGTTTGAAGAGTGATTTTTGTGAAGAAAATTTGTGCATGTGAAGTTCGCGATGAGCAGAGAGCGAGTCGTATCGATTCGAGCTGAGTGCGAAGCGGTAGTTCATTTGTGTCGAAGTGAAGTGTGCGAAGTAGTTGCACAGAAGCAGACTGGAGTGCGAAGCATAAGCGCACAGGAGCAGAAGCCATAACTCGATTGTGTCAAAGCAAAGTGTGCAAGGTGCAAGCGACGGTGGTGCGAAGCTTTTGCAGAAGCCAGAGTACACAAAAACAACAGACAGTGTGCAAACTGTGTGAAGGTATTTTTCTATATTTTTCTTGAAGTCCAAGTTGCAGCTTGGCATAAGGGGTTGGTGCTCCTTCCAGTAGGTTCTGGTGAATTAGGGGTTGGTGCTCCTTTCTATTGGTGCAAAAAAATTGAGGGGTTGGTGCTCCTTCCAGTTGGTGCTGGTAAATAAGTTGTAAAGTTGTTGCTTTGCAAAGGCTGGATTTGGATGGTAGTCCAAGCAGTCATTTTTGAGGAGTAGCCACATTGGTGAACCTCGTTAAAATTTTTGTGTTGTGTGATGCTCTCTTACTAACTTGCTATTTCTGGTTTAAGTTTGCTTTATTTCATTGCAAGTTTAAAGTTTTAAAAGATCACACTGATTCACCCCCCTCTCAGTGTCACTGTAAGTATAACACTGACAACTTAGTTTTTTGATTTTGTGTGTTTTTTTAACTTATCAGTGAGAGTTAAAAACCCTAGGACTAACAAAGGATTTTTTTGAAATGTTTTTGTATTTTGTGTGCATTTTATGTCTCGTTATATGTTTGCTTGTAGCTGTATAGTTTTTCCTAGATTTTAATGTTTTTTGTTTTCTTTTCTTTTGTAGGTTGTGAAGAGCCGGTACTATGTGCCAACGGTATTCACTAAAGTGTGGGACGTGCTGAATATGATTGACTGGGAATGACTTGATGCCCTAGGTCTCAAGCAGGTGACTTTGTTGGAGTCAGTGGTCGGGGATCAGGCCTATCTGATGGCCCTAATCAATTTATGGGATCTTTGGACTAATACGTTCCATCTACCAACAGGAGATATGACAGTGACCTTGGAGGATGTCTATCAGATTCTCTAAATTTTAATAGATGGACTACCGATCAGGACGACACCGCGGGATCAGTAGACAACGTTGTTGACATGCTGCTTTGGACATGGGGAGGAGATGGGGGTGGATAGCCCAGTGGAGAGGGAAGAGGGTGACTACTAGATTTGTGGCATATTGGTTCGATGGTGGCTAGAGAGGGGTGTGTTGGGAGTGAGGCATGCATTACTTATGGGCCTCATTTCCAACATGTTGCTGCCTGAATCTTTGGGCATGAGGTTCCCATGGAACCTGCTGGAGGTGGTGTTCAGGTTGGTGGAGTGTCCTACAAATGCACCTATGATCATGAGATGGGGACAGACTCTGCTAGCACATCTCTATGATGAGCTGTAATAGGTCCACTACCGAAGGTGGAAGGGGATTATTTGCAGTTACTTGTTGCAGTGCTAGGCTTGGCAGCACATAGCGGTGGAGAGGTCGATGGGGTTACCCTGGATGACTCAGGTAGAGATGGTGGATAGGGATATAGGTTATGTGGCTCTGTGGTGGTGGTCCGAGGAGTAGGGACAGAGTCGATGATGGGTAGGTGTCGTAGGGCACTATGCCGATGCCTTCACTCGACTTACTCCAAGGGAGGTGTTCTGGCAAGGCTAGAGAGTGGCTCTAGTGGGTATGGAGGGGGCGGTGGATGATTGGGTGGCATGGGATGGAGCAGGAGTTCTTCCCTTATGGTCGGGTGACACAATAGTTTGGGGTGCGCCAGGGGTTGCATGGTGAGCCCTTGGCCTATCAAGGTCGGGGAGATGAGAGGAATCTAGCTTGGCCAGTCATTGCACCATTGGGTGAGGATGCAAATACTGTGATTGATGTCCTAGATGTGGATGACATCGGGGTGACGGCTAAGTATGAACAATGGTGGACCTTATGACGATGGCAAGGCGAGGGGCCTATAGGCAGTGCAAAGGTGGCAGCAGCAGGGGATGAGGGTGCAGAGGCACCAAGGGAGGGTTGGGGTGCTCCACTGGATGATGCAAACATGGTGGAGGTGGAGGATTTTGGGATGGATTATGGGGTTCCAGATCAGCCTGGAGATGTAGGACATTCCGGAGTAGAGGGAGCTGGAGCAACCTACCTTGTTCGGGAGATGGCAATGCCTCTAGGAAATCTCGGAGGACACAAAGACAGGGGTGTGCATGCGGAGAATGCATGATTGGTGGGGTTACTCTAGAGGTAGTGTGAGGAGCTTGGGGATGCATTGCAGGAGAGGGATCTCCTACGAACACAGCTAGCGGAGCGGGAGAATGCATGGGATGCATATCATCGATAGGATGGGGATACCAATGCTATGCGGGAGAGGGATCTCCTATGGATGCAACTAGCATATCATGATGGTACTTTGGCTATGTATCATCAATGAGATATGGACTCAGTGCGGTATCGATTGGAGCTGGAGGTAGATATTAATCACCTTGGTGGGCGGGTCCCTGTGTTTATGCATGATGATGGATCATCATGCTACTCGAGATGGAACAATACTAAGTAGTCAACATCCTCTCGGCGTAGGCAATTGGATGAGGGAGGATCTAGTAGGCATGATGTGGGGGCTCTGAGGGGTCCCATAGGACCCACACCATGAGGGGTAGTTCCTGTCACACCGATCCTGCGTGATCATGGTGGCCGATGCCCTAGGCTTGGGGGTTTTTGAGTTTTTGCCTTTTTTTGTGGGGTCAGAGGACCGGTTCATTGTAGCCTGTGGGCATTTTTGATGATATATATACATATGACTCTTTTTTGGTGTGTAAACACTTGTCATGATTTATTTTGTTTTTTGTTTATGCACAGTTATTGATGATGATGTATGCATGTGGGAGTATGAATGTGATGTGTCTAATTAGATGATGTATGCATATGGAATGAATGAAATGAGTTGTTGATAACTTGTCGATGGCACCATAGACTGTACAAGATTGATTGGCTTGTTGTACTTATGGGATGGCTTTGTGGAAGGACTTTGCATGTGATAACTTTGTTTTTGTATTTTACATAGTTTTTGATGATGATGGATGTAACAAAATGTACCAGTTGTTTTTAAAATGTAGTTAAGCTTTTCTGAGATTCAGATATTTTACCTAACTAGCCAAAATTCTACATTTATCTCACAAGAATTTTGAACAAGGTATAAATGCGACTTGAGTTTAACCAAGTTATTTCACATCCCTGTGTGTGCAATTGAGTTTGTTTATGTGGTATTTGTAAGGATACCGCAAGTTCCAGATAGGTTGTCAACCAAACCTGTACTGAGGATCACCTAATTAGCTCCACTAACTCCATTGTTGTATTTAGTAAGATTAATCCATGAGACAATCTAAGGTACCATAAGCTAGCTCATCCACATGCAAACATTGGTCTGCTCACACGCAAAGCTAATGTGATAGACATATCATCATGCGTTTAGGATATTGCCATTGCCAGGTAGGTTGTCCACAAAACCCATAATGAGGATCACCTAGATGGTTTTCGAATGCTGAGAATTCTAGGGATTCAAGTTCGGGATTTTTATTTGCTCAACGGTTTAGGATATTTGCTCATATACATAGTGATGAAAATCACTCTTTATTTTTCTTTTTGTTTTTCTTTTTGAGAAAGGATTTTGAATAGTGGTGATAACCATTGTTATTTGATTTTGCATTTTGAGCTTTGTAAGGTTGAGCTTGTAGGTTTTTGGCTTATGAATGGCCTTGATCCTTTTGGCCTTGGGGATGACTACCCATCCTGTTCAAGGACGTGTAGTATGAATCCTTACGACTTTGGGAACCAAAGGGGATTAGGGATATTATGAAGTAAGGGCATTGATCTTTTAGGCCTTGGGGATGACTACCCATCCTTTTCAGGGACATGTAGTACGAATCCTTACGACTTTGGAGACCAAAGGTGAGTGGAGATGATTCATGATGATGGGTTATTAGGAATTTGTTTTTGTTGAATGGCATCGATCCTTTTAGGCCTTGGGGATGACTACCCATCCTTGTCAGGGACGTGTAGTATGAATCCTTACAACTTTGGGGACCAACGGTGATTGGGATTTTTGCTAGTGGTGAAAACCACTATTTATTAGGGGGAATTGATGGGGAAGAGCTTGTCCTTTTGTCAATTCTCAACACTCTTGAACCATTCGCACAGGGGGATGAACAGGCTAATCTTTCACCTATGGTACCCTAGACTGCTTTGTAGGTTTCTCTTGCGTTCACACAACTTAGGAATTATTTTATGTGTTTTAACTTGTGTAGGGATGTTACATAACGAGGCGTGACCCAAGTAAAACTTTCCCTTGTAAAATCTGTTTAACTTTGTACAGTTTTTGGCTAGAAATTTAAAGACAACTGAATGACGAAAACCCTACATACATTAGGAGACAACTGACTATGCTAAAAATGAGGATGGTGTTATTCTGGATGTATGCGTTTATAAAATGGATTTGATGTGGAAAATGATGGAATTGCCAAGCAATTACAGTCTATGGTGCTTGTGACTTGTATGACCAACAAATATGCAATGTATGGATGTGATGCCTAATGCAACCTATATTTTTGTATTTTTATTTTTACGAGTATGCATGGAATTGAGATGCGGATTTTTTTTTGTTATTTTTGATGATTTTATTGTTTTTGTTTGTTTTTTTGAATATTTGTTTTGACCAAGCGGTTATGGTAACCCTTGGAGCTTTTGGTTTGACCAAAGGGTTTATGGATACCTTTGGGGCATTTTGGGGTTGACCAAGTGATTGTGGGAATCCTTGGAGCTTTTGGTTTGACCAAAGGGTTTATGGACACCTTTGGGGCATTTTGGGGTTGACCAAGCGATTGTGGGAATCCTTGGAGCTTTTGGACAAACCTTGGGCTTTTGGGTTGACCAAGCGATTGTGGGAATCCTTGGAGCTTTTGGGTTGACCAATAGGGTTTATGGAGACCTTTTGGGGCTTTTGGGGTTGACCAAGCGATTGTGGGAATCCTTGGAGCTTTTTACAATTGGGACCGTTTTGGGTGTGGACTATGGCCTCTCTAAATGTGGAATGGCCTCAAATGACTGATGTTCAAGGGTTCTAGTTCCTTGATTCCTTCAAGAGAGGCGAGCCGGTATGTTCCAAGTCCTATTTTACTATCAATCACATAAGGACCTAACCAGTTTGCCATGAACTTGTCCCTTAGATGGGATGACAAATTAGAATTTTGTTGGTTCTCTTTTAAGACCAAGTCACCAACTCGAAAGTCCCTTAGGTGAACCTTCATGTTGTATGCTTTCTTAAGTTGCTCTTGATAGATACGCAAATGCTCGAGAGCATTGATGCATCGTTCATCGAGCAACATAAGTTGGTCTAATCGGGCCTGCCATGCAGTGTCATCATCGATGAACTCTTGCATTGAAATGTGCAGGGAAGGGATTTCCAACTCAAGAGGCATGACTGCCTCGAAGCCATACACCAACAAAAATGGAGTTGCCCCAATGGGCATCCAAATGCTAGTGTGATAATCCCATAGGGCAAGCGGGATCTGAATGTGCCAATCCTTATGACTATTTATGATGGTCTTTTTGAGGATGGCAACTAGCATTTTTTTTGACGCCTCTGCTTGCCCATTTGCCTACGGATAATAGGGTGTTGAAAAATTATGCTGAATTTTGTACTTTGTGGTCAAAGCATGCACATCTTTATTCTTGAATGACGTCCCATTATCCGAGATGATCTTGGATGGAATACCAAAATGACATATGATGTTATGTAAAATAAACTCCGCAATGCAGGTTCCAGTCATAGAGGTTAGTGAAATTGCTTCCACCCACTTGGTGAAGTACTCTGTGGTCGTTATGATGAATGTGTGATGACCCGACGACACAGGGGAGATCTTTTCGATTAGATCGAAGCCCCACTGCAAAAAAGGCCAAGTCGATTGGATCGGTTGCAAGGCCTGAGAAGGTACATGTGTCAAATTGGCATGATGTTGACACTTCACGCACTTCTTTACATATGCACAACAATCTCACTCTAAAGATGGCCAATAATAGCCCATGCGGAGAATGTACTTTACGATGGCCATACCACTGAAGTGGCCACCGCATGTACCATCGTGGGCTTGGGTGATCGCCCAAGCGAACTCTTGTTGGTCCAAGCAATGGAGGAGGATTCCTTCATAGCTTCGACGATACAAAATGTCTCCTAGCAAGACATGTTTTGTCACTTTCTATTTAAATGATCTTTTCGTGGCTTGTGTCAATCCAAGTGGGAGAGTTACCTAGCTTGAGGTAATCCCTTATGGGTGTGTACCAATCCTGCTGATCGAAAACCTCGATGGTATGAATGGCCAATCCCTCTTGAAGTTCATCCCTAGAAAAAGTTGAGCGAGAAAGAACTTGTAAAAATAGCATTGTGTTGCTATTAAGAGGGGTCAAGGAGAACAAGGACCCCAAGTTGGCTTGAGTCAGACAATCTTGGATTCGAGAGAACCTATCTTGAGATGGTTCAATCTGGATCAAGTGGATTCCTGGCATTAGGTCAGAGCTTGCACGCTCCATCACGGATTGTGATAATGTTTTGACCTGAATGGTTGTCATCTCACCGGAAGGGTCTTGCGGGATTAGTGACCCCAAGGAGGCCATAGTATCCACAAAATGATTCGATGATCGAGGGAGTGCCTCGATGTCATACCATTCAAGTTATGCTAGGAATTTGTCCACAAGGGATTTGTAGGCCTATAGAACTGGGCATTTACATTGGAATATCCCCTTTGCTTGATTGACAATTAACAATGAATCACCAAAGATGTTTAAACGTTTAATGTTCATGGTGATTGTTGTCTGAAGACCTATGAGCAAGGCTTCGTATTCTACATTGTTTTTGGTGCACGAGAAGTCTAATTTAAATGATAGAGGCATTGGAGCCCCTTGTGGTGTGAAGAATACAATTCTCATGCCACCTCCTTGCTCACATTTAGAACCATCGAAGAATAGGGTCATGTCAGCCTATGACTCAGGCTCATTAGAATCTGGCGATTCTGAAACATGGAAGACCCCATCATCTAGTAGTTCTATGGTTAGAGGCTGATCGTCTTCAAGAGGAGCCTCTGCTAGTTGATCGACGATGACTTGACATTTTATGGATTTCTATCCAATGAATTCTATGTCAAACTCTATCAACAACATGATCCATTTTGTCGTGCGGCTACTATGATAAGTATGACTCATCATGTATCGCAATGGATTCTCCTTAGACACAACATACGTCATATTGTTGAGCATGTAGTGGTATAGCTTTTTGGTAGCAAACACCACTACCAAGCAGAGCTTCTCAACGTATGCATAGTTAAGTTCATAACTGACCAGGGTGCGGCTAAGATAGTAAGTAGCCTGTTATTTGTGTAGTTCATTTTTCTGGGACAGCATGGCGCCCAGTGCCACCTCAGTAGCTGAGATGTATAAGTAGAATGACACTCCTAGTCTAGGTGGTGCCAATACTGGCGATGAAGCCAAGTATTATTTAATATCATCAAAGGCTGACTGGCACTCATCATCCCAGTGAAATGCTACCCCCTTGTGCAATAATTTATTCATGGGTCAGCACTTGTCAGATAGCTATGCTATGAAGTGCTTGATCGACGTGACCTTTCCCTGCAGACTTCTGAGCTGCTTGATGGTAGTTGGGGGAAGCATTTCAAGGATTGCCTTGAATTTGTGTGGATCCACCTCGATTCCTCATTTGGAGACTATGTAACCCAAGAGATTTCCAGATGTGATGCCAAATACGCACTTCTTGGGGTTTAGTCTGACTTTATGTTCAATGAGGCGATCGAGGATCTTGCTTAAGTCATCGAGATGATATGGGTGCAAAAGAGATTTGGCCAACAAATCATCCATGTAATATTCCAAAGTTTTGTGCATGTAATCATGGAAGATGTATGTCATGGCACGTTGGTAGGTGGCACCAACATTTTTAAGGCCAAAGGGCATGACCTTATAACAAAATGTCCCCCAAGGCATTGTGAACGCCATTTTTAGTTGGTCCTCGGGATTGATACGAATTTGATTGTATCCTGAGAAACCATCCATGAGGGAAAGCATTTCATGGCCCGCTGTAGCATCTACCAATGCGTCGATTCTAGGCAAGGGGAAATCATCCTTAGGACTCACTTTATTTAGATCTCAAAAATCGGTGCATATGCGAATCCTCCCATCGAGATTTTTGATGGGCACCATGTTAGACAACCATGGTGGGTAATCCACGCAGATGACAAACTATGCATCCAACAGCTTTTGTAGCTCATATTTGACCATTAAGGCCACTTTTGGGTGCATCTTACGTAGTTTTTGCTTTACTGGCTTGATTGTCGGATCAAGCATTAGATTATGTGTGACTAGCTACGGGTCTAGCCCCGACATGTCTTTGTAGGACCATGCAAAAACCTCCTTCTTCTCTTTGAGAAGGGTAATGTAGTCGGCTTGCTCTTCGGGGGATAAACTTACCCCCAGCTTGATGATTTGCAAATTCATTGGATCTGAGCCGATGTCTACGTCAGTCGTCTCCTCGACCGACATGTGGGATCCATCCTCCAACTGGTGTGGAGTTGGGATCAGGTGGATATCATTTGCTAAATTTAGATCATCGTTCAGAACATCGGGTTCCTCTTTAGCATGGAAGACATCCTGAGTCTGTCCTGGGGTGAAATGGAACATCCCACCGCAAGGCCAGTACTCTGATGGGGATGGTGGTGTGTCAGCACGATCCCAGTCTATAGCATCTAGGTCTAGATGCAATGACCGTGTTGGGTCGGCTGGATCATGGATGGGGGCGGTTAAGTCAATGGAGATCATGTTGATGAAATGATTGTGGTCTCCATTATCGTGGGTGTGGTTACTCGGACATCCTAGATGATCTTTGTGCTCCGGATCTGGCTCTGTGGGTATTGGCACAAATGGATCGGCCCTATGTGTGGATAAAAGGATAGGGTCTGCCCTAGGCACTGATGGCTCTATAGGGTCTCCAGGCGGAAGATGCTCTCTATATACCTAGAGTGGCGGGTGCAGTAATTGGTCCAACTGCATCTGGTTTAGGTGCCACCTATGCCTTGGCCCTATGTGTAATTGTTCAAACATGTCATCTATGTCCAAGGGATATTGTTGCTATCGCATATGATTGAGATAAGCCATCTCTTTCATCTTCATAATCACTGTTGAAGATCCAGAGACCTTCATTGGCTTCGACAACTATTTGTGACATATGAGGCTCATCTTGCTCGAGCAAATTAATGTGGTCCCATCGAGGTTGTGCCGCTCTCTGCGGGGGGACCTGATTCTCTTGAGGTGGCATATGCTCAATTGGAGCATCCAAAGGGAACATTGTCAAGAAGCTCTCCTGATAATCATCCATGGGACTCACTTGTGAATGATTGCTATTCTCAAAGGGATCCCAAGGTGCTACCTCGTACTTCGACTCATCTTCTGAAGACCCTTCTTGGTCTTGTCCATATCCCTCTTGTAGGTGAGTCCTTGAATCTTTCTCCCTTGTCGACCGAAGGGAAAGGGTTGTTAAGGTCAACAAAGTTGGTTTGATTGGCAATACAAAAAAAGGACCGCAAAAAAGCAAAAGTTCCTATGGAGATAATACCCCATTGTATAAGTTGTATTAGGATTGGCATATGGACCTAATGCCAACCCATATCCTTGTTGTCGTATCCACTAGGCCTTGGATGTTTGCTCCTACAACTATGTGGAGAATTTGGTCAATATACAATAAAGGATAATGCTATTTCAAGATGCCTAGTTCAAATTTTGGAAATCAACACACAGGCGAATATCTCCATTAATTTTTTATATAGGGACCAAATTTTCTACCCAGGTGTAGACACCAAAATAGCACCAATCTGATTATGTGACAACAAGCATCGATCGCATTGACACAAACAGCCCCTAGGGCAGCCCCCAGAGGTTAAACAGTGGTCCTAACCACTCCCAACAGTAGTTTGGAAGGTCAAGGGTCAATTTGGCACTTTTTGGAACTTTGCTCCCTACTCGCCCCACCCTGGGATGAATACAAACTGGTATTCGCCCCACCCAGGGACGAATAGCAGCATTCACCCCAGGGTGAGGCGAATAGCAGGTTTGACTGGCAAAAAGTCAAACCTCGACAAGTCCGCCAGTTAACTACAACTTCAGGACATGCAATTGCGAGGAATGACTTCAAATCAAGAAGAGAGACTTCAGTCATGCATGTATTTATTTTAGAGACCTCATGCAAGGAGACTCTAAATCAGGGAATAATATTTTCTCTCAAAATAGGACAATCAACTCAAGTGGCGCCCTCGCATGCGCATTCAAAACAAAGAGACCCTAGGTCTATAAATTGGTGAGTCTTCTCACCCAAAAAGAGATACAGAGAGGATATTTTGGAGCAACGAAGTGCTGCTAAAATATATCCTCACCCATTGTTTGTGCTTTCACATCCTTGATCTCTCTTTTGGAGGGAGGTTATTGGGTGATCATTGGAGGCGCATTCTAAGACCCAAACCCAAACATTTGGCCACAATATTCCACAAAATTTGTTGACAACACCCCATAAGAAGTTTTGGACCCATCCCAAGTGGATTGGTGCCAAAACAGAGTCCCAAACGGTGGGCATCCTGCCCCCGGGTGCCCCCAAACTATCGCAGCCCTAATCGCCCCACCCCGGAGTGAATAGAAATATGTGATATATTTCTCTGATTTTTCTTTTGCATCTTATTCTAGGTTATTTAAATAGGTTGTAGTTTAAATTTCATTTCATTCTGAGCAATTTTGACCAGGTTTTTATCATTTCCCGCCTTTACTAACTTGTAGATGGCACCATCAAAATATGGGTGATAGAGGCCAAATTGGAGAAATATGACCTTTTGGGTCTTCCCAAAACACCCCCAATTAGCTAACCCCAACTTTGCAGGTCATTTGGAGCTTTCTGGATAGGACATTGAAGAGGGTGCTTTCTGACAATTTATTGCAGGTCTATTCGTCCCACCCCGGAGCGAATACAAATCTGTGAGGAATTTCTAGACTATTCCTTTTGCAATGGCCTCCTGGTAACATATTCATGCTTCTGTTAAATTTTTAGGTCGATCTGAGGTCATTTGGTTATCATTTTAATATTTTCATGCATACACTAACAGTAGGCCTTGGGAAATACATGTTCTATTCTATCTGCAGGTGCTACTGATCTTTTCTATTTCCTTGAACGTAGGTTTCTGACATTAGAGGAGTAGTGAGGAACCAACATTCATATACACAAGTGGTGGTGACATTTTGGTCCGCCCATCTTACATGTGGGCACGCGAAAGAAGGATTGCTATCCATGGATGTGATAAAAAACATATTTAACGCTCCTATCCCCTAAAAAGGAAGGAGACGTATTGTAACATGACTTTGAAAGCATATCAATAAAGAGGACCCTATTCCATATTGCTTTTATCTTGTGTCGATTCGCTCATGTTCTTTCCTTTTATGCATTTTTCAATACATAGGCTTTTGGCGTTAAGTTTGGTTTTAGACGCATCGTACTTGGCATTTTCCTTTTTGTTTTCGTATCCTCATGCTTTCAATGGCGATCACGGTGGGACCTCTATCCCTTGATTTTTAAGATTAAATTTCTGATCAAAGTTGCTTGTTTTTGCTTACAGGTACCAAGTTTTCAAACCCTGGACTGTTGTTCGTTTCAGTCTATGACGAGTGCAGAGCTGGAATTCGTCTCATCCAGGGACGAATAGGAATTCATCCTACCCTGGAATGAATACAGATCTATTATTCATCTCACCCCGGGACGAATAGCTCCTCTGTGCAATTTTAGGGCAGAAATTTAGAGACATCCGATTTGGGCAGAGAAGAGGTAGGGGTCCTAAAACACCTTCTATCAATTTTTGCTTTCTGTTCTCTGGTTATTTGCTTGCATAGGAGAGTTTGAATGCTTGTTTGCTTCATTTATGCAACTTAAAAAGAACCCCACACACCATGTGGCAATTTAAAACAACAAGGAGTTGGTCATAAAACCCCAACCCTTGAGCAAGACCAACGGTGGATTTCATCACCACCTTGGCTTGAGATACTGCATACATAACCCCGATCATGACTGTTGCTAGACGTAAATCCTGATGAAAGCTGACCAAGTGTAGCTGGGGTGATTCCTAGTGCATGAGGATAAGTCTTCTATGGTAGGTGTCATAAACAGAGTGATTCCCCTTCCGTACCGCCTATGTTCCATGTACCATCTGCTCTCACGTACCAATAGTTTCCCTCACGTAAGGGCGGGTATATAGAGAGGTTGGTATATCGGCCTGGCAATGGTATATCGAAGGGGTGACCATTTTTGGGAGTCATAAGAGCCATCATATTGCATTTAAATAATTCTTTACAAAAGCTTTCAAAACAAACATTAAAAACACACTGAACCAGGTTTAGGGCACACTTTTAATCTTTAAACGAGATAATCATTGTTTTGTGTGTGTGATATTTCTTGTTTAGTGTAGCATAAGAAATCCTAAAAGAAGATAAAAATCTACGCATCTTTAGGTAAGCATCACCATGGTGTACACCCGTAGCCGAGCCCAATCACGGGCAAGCACTGTAGAAAGTGTACAAAGGGGGGCAAGTCACCTCCGATATAGTCCTGAGGACTTGGTCATCCCACCTTGGTGGCCTGACACACAAGATAGTCCACATCATGCCATTACAGAACAGGACTATAGAGGCACCTCTTTGAGAGGCACCCCCACTCAGCATAGATCCTTTCAAGAGGAGAACCTACACGTGGCACTCAACATAGACAGGAGGCCTCCCTTAGATGCTCATTATGAGTGGCCTAGTGATGAAGTGCTAGAGAAACATAGGGTCCATAAGGAGGGGCCACATGATTTTGTCATCCCTCCTCTACCCCGTATTGCTATTAGAAACACTAGACCAAATCCAGAGTATCAGGCTCTCCAGACAGGGCAAGACAATTCTGCCCGCACCTTGCACGCATATGAAAGGGAGTACGAGGAAGACCACCATGTTCCTCAAGAGTAGTACATAGTGTGGGAGCGATGCACCTCCACACCTGCTATGTATCAAGATCACCCATTGAGGCCAGAGCCTTGGGTGAATGCCGCTAACCTCGACAGAGGAAAGCAACCCATAGGGGTCTCGGATCACCATGACCAAGATAGACATGTAGGAGAGGCATCTAGGCTTCCTAAACAAGAGATGGTAGAACAAAGTGACTTGGCATTTTCCAGACATGCCACCCGCCAAGCGCAAATCATGCAGCTCAAGCAAGATCAACAATAGTTAGAGCATCTGTATCACCTTAACAAAGAGCGCATTCAACGTCAGACAACCGAATTGCTTCATAACAATGTGCCTGAGAAGGTCCCAACCCCTCACGTGCACATAAAGTAGAAGTGTATGAGAGGCACAACCCCTTGGTATGAGATAGGTCTCCACGACCTTATCAAGTATTGCCTCCAAGACCTCCTAGACCTGAGCGGGAGGCCACTCCCAGAAACAACGATGGGCACCCTCCATGGGCACCCACCCATGTTTATAGGTCTCGACCAGGCACTCCTCAAGAAGCCTATGAGGAGTATGAACAAGAAGAAGAGCGGGCTGAAATGCCCTACCAAGGCAGAGGGGGTGCTATCCAGCCACCCCTCCATAGGCCTCAAGTTCCCCACAACCCACAATGGGAGAAAACTAAGGAGGAAGAAATTAAATCCTTCGATGCATATAAAGCATTGCTAGAGTGCTTAGAGTCTATGGAGACCAAGACTTCTGGGCCCCAAAAGCCCACTTTACGCCAACTCCATAGTCATCCTGTGCATCCGTCAGTGTCGGCACCTCCATACCCTGAACACTTTAAACTGCCCTAGTTGGCACTCTTTAGAGGGGAGGAGGATGCCCAAGAGCACGTGACTAGATTCCTGAGCCAGTGCTTTGGCATTCAGGACAATGATGCTTTGTTACTAAGAACATTTATAACCACATTCGTAGGCCCTGCCTCGGATTGGTTCACTCAATTACCAAAACATAGCATCAGTAACTTGGATCAGCTAGTGGATGCATTCCTCGAACGCTTCACCTTCAACACCAAGAAAAAGGCATCACTAAGCGACCTAGCTAGCCTCAGGTAGTATGAGGAAGAAACCATGGTGGCATATGGGAACCGATGGAGGACGTTGCTTTCAAAGCTGCCCTACCTCCCTCCCATGTCAGACCTGACCCAAATGTTCTCAAAGAGCTATTTGAGATTGATCTCCATGCTATTGCAGCTACAACAATATGCCACTTTAGAGGAAGCTTTGGCGCAAGCCAGAATCATTGAGGAGATCAAGATACAGGATGGCGAGATTGCCAAGCCAAAGAAGAAAGAATGGCCTAAGAATACCAAAATAGGGACCACGCAATAGAAACCCATTGTGGTCAATCAGGTTGCTATAAACGTCCCTAAGCCTGCACAAGCAACACAACCTCAAAAGGCTAACTATCAAGTGGTGCCTCCTAACAACTATGATAGAGAAAACCAGAGGTAGGAACAAAATTAGCAGCATCGCCCTAGGCAACAATTTACACCTTACATAGAGTCCAGGGACTCCCTGTTTGACCGCTTGTCAATGGAAAACTTGATCAACCTGCCAGAGATTCAAACCATAGACCCCAATGCGCCAAAGCCTAAGGGGTACTAGGAGGACTTGTACTGTAGGTTCCACAGATGGAAGGGACATGACCTTAATGCATGTTGGAAGTTCAAAGGCTTGGTACAAGACCTAATCGACAACAAGACATTGGCGGTGGACAACCCCGTAGCACCAAACAACCAACATATGGGAGTCTTTAGAGACCCCTTGCCTACCCATGATGCATAGGCAAAACCCCTTCAAGTCAATGAGGTGCAACAGAATTGCCCCATGCAGGGGTATGTAGGGATGATAAGCATAGTGACTAGGAACAAGAGGTACCCAGGAGCTGCCCCTGCGGTGGCCACAAGAGAAGTTCCATCGACGTCACAACCTCAACAGCACCCTACGCAACCTCCCCCACCTAGACCAATGGCCATGATTCGGACTAGACTTACCCAAAGTCTAAGGACCATGTCGGCTAGGCTCTCCATATACGAGCTCATTCAACAATCAATGCCCCATCGGGAGGCTCTAATGGAGATATTAAAAGCCATCGAGCTGCAGCCCCATGAAGCAAACTCTTTCAACAACTTCATGGGACATGTAAAACAATGTATAGAACCAGTCATCACCTTTAGAGAAGATGAATTGAAATCAGTGACTGGTGATGTGGCGGATCCACCCCTGCACGTTATTGCATGGGTCAACGGGATTCCATATAAGAGGGTGTTGGTGGACACTAGCTCATCCAGTAATATCATCACAACAATAGCATTGAAACATCTGAAGTTGTCGGCATCTCACATCATGGCCTCCACCTATACTCTTCAAGCATTCAATGATGCAATATGCTCGATGGTTGGCACAATTGTCCTACCCATCCAAGTGGGACAAAAGACTATTCATACATTGTGCCACATCTTGGAAGGTGATATGGCCTATAATATCTTGTTGGGCCGGCCTTGGATCAGGGACATGAAGTGTGTCCCTTCAATAGCTCATCAATGCCTAAAGTATACATTTGAAGGACAGGTGCATGTAGTCCCGGTAGACTTAGAGCCCTTCAAGTACTGCAATATGGTGTAATTCATGCCGCAATCGACCCTTCCATCAACGCATTTGGATTTTTAGTTGAATCCATCTAAACAGGGTCCGATTCCATAGGCATCCCCGTTGCCAAGTCCATCAAATCCCCAATAGGGTCCATCTTCCTCATCTGGTCCTTCAACAACGATGCCACCTACGATGGCCACACCAAAGGACAAGGGAAAGAAACCCCTAGAAGAGGAACCACCCCTAGTCTCAACCATCTCTACCGAAGAGATGCCTAGCCGAATGGAAGTCGAGACGCCTAGTTCACCCCACATGGAGTGGACTCCAGAAGGACTCCCATTCGCTCCCCCTCAACCGCCAATGATCACCGTTGAGATGGCCAACACGGGCCTGGGGGGAGTATCTAGTGAGAAACATTGTAGCAACACCCACACTTGAGTCCATGCAGGACATGGGGAGACCTCGACTCCCCATCGGCTCTGTGGTTCCTCTAGGCTACCCACCCAATCAGACAAAATTTGTTTATGGGGGCCTGGATAATGGCATTGAAACTTACATGCAAGAAGACGAAGATGAAGAGCCCTTTGTTGAGGACGTCAACTATTTGTCCAACCTAGACTTCGCATTGAGATATCTTGGCCAATGTAATTGGCATGGATATGGGTTGGGCCGGTATGAGCAAGGAGTGTGTGTTCTATGCCAACCGAGATATCAAATGTCCGTATGACAAGTCGGGAGTAGGGTTCAACCACCCCTTCCCCCTAGACATCTTGGTAGAGAACATGCAAGGCCTAGGGATAGGCAACAAGGATGGGTTGGCATTAGATCCATATGCCAATCCTAACACAACATATACATTGGGAGATTATCTCCCATTGCTAACAACCAACCTTGTTGACCATAACAACCCTTTCCCTTCGATCAAAAAGAGAGAAAATTCGAGGACTCACCTACAAGAGGGATATGGACAAGACCAAGAAGGGTATTTAAAAGATGATTGAACAATCACATTCTTAAGTTAATTCATCGAACCTCATGAGAAGAAGTACAATTTCTTTGAAAAATAGGTATATGCAATAATGAAGTTCCTGAATGAGTTTCGAAATTTTTTTTCTCTAAGAAAAATAATTGTTTATGTGGTTCATTTAAATGTTTGAAGTTTCATTATACAAGGTGAGCTTGGCAATAAGAGAGCTAGTTGGATTTCTGAAATCTAAGAATATGATGTTGAGATTTGGTCAACCAATCCAGTTTGTATCTGAGCACTATGTTAAGAGTGCTACTTCTAAATCAATAGTTCACCAGTATGAATATGGAATTAGTGAGAGTAATCTCGCTAACCATTCAGTTGATAATTATTGGACAGAGGACCTTGTTGAATACTTCAATTCAGGAAGGTGTCCTTCACACCTCAACGCTTCACATATAATAAGATTCAAACTACATACCATCAGGTATGTGCCATTACCAAGTGGATTATTCTATAAGAACATTTATGGAGTGCTTCTCAGATGTGTCAGAGAATCAAAAATAAAATTATCTTGGAAGAATTTCATTCAAAAATGTTAGGAGGTCACTATGTAGGAAGACCCATGACATTGAATATTATTAAAGCAAGTTATTTTTGGCCCACTATTTTTTTAGATGTATTCAAATTCATTCAAAATTATGATAAATACCAAAGATATGTTAGTAGGAACAAAAATGCATCTTTGCCTATTCACCCTATTCAAGTAGAAGCACAATTTTAACAATGATTTTTAGACTTCATTGGTATCATCGATCCTAATTCATTTGTTGGACATAAATACATTGTGAATGCAATTTATTATTTCACCCGATGGGCCAAAGCAATCCCAACTAAGAAGGTAAAGTAGGATAAAATCATCACTTTCCTTGATGGATTGATCACATGCTTTGGCATCCCATATGTGATTATAACAAACAAAAAATCTCCTTTCATCGGTACCAAAATCAGTGAGTTTACGAGTAAGTATGGTATTTATTTGAAAACTTCATCCAATTACTATCCATAGGGAAATGGGTTGGCCGAATCCATGAACAAGAATGTACTCAAGATTTTGAAGAGGACTCTTGGTGATAACAAACAAAGTTGATATTTGCTCTTGAACCAAGCTTTATGGTTTGATCACATTTCAATTAAAAAATCTATCAAGACATCCCCCTATTCTTTGGTATATGGTAAGGAAGCAGTCTTGCCCTTTCATATTGATTTGCCAACACTTCAATATTTATAACTGCTTGATAATGGAGATGATGGATTTGATCCCATAAGCACTAGACTTGTTCAACTATTGTAGCTAGAGAAAGAAAGGGAGAAAGTATATAATACATTCAAGAAGCATGCTCAGATGATGAATAATTGGTTTAGAAATAAGACTTCATAGAAGGCATTTAAGGAGGGTGACCTGGTGTTAAAATGGAATGAGAACAAGGCAAAGCCACACAAGCATCATAATTTTGAGGTGATTTGGGAAGGCCCATTCTAGATTTTTAGTATGAATCAAGTTAATTCATTTTATTTGTAGGATATGGATGACCATGTGTTGCCAATTCCAGTCAATGGTGTTCATTTGAAGGTATACTACCAGTGAAAAATCAAGATAAAAAATGTAAATATATACATAGTTTTTAATTTCTTTTTGTTTGAAAAAGTGACTAAGGATGAGAGCAAAATTCCTTTTCATAGAGAAAAAGTGTTCTCTCTGGAAAAATCATTTTTTCCAACAAAAATATTTCTTCACTTCCCAAAAAAAAAAAAAAAAAAGTGAAATCCCTTTTCACTGAGCGAAGGTAATTTCGCTGGTGAAAATCAATTTCATCAGTGAAAAGCCTCCTCATGTTGTGCTTTGGGGTATTTCACCCAAGAGTGCTTTTTTGGCACCAAGGATGGCAAAAAGGCATTAAAATATTTTTTTCTTTTTGGAGTGAAAGGGAGCAAAATGCTTTTTCACCCTGATTTTTTGGTAAAATTATTTTTGGTGCTCCACATTAGCAAAACAAGGTGTCCATCACACAATTCAAGGTGAAAAAGCAACAAGGCACATTTTTCAAAATTAATCATTAATGACGAGTTGCACCTCCCAAGAAGGAAAAAGTAATTAAAAAAACAAAATAACCAATCAGAACACTTGGAGAAGAGGTGGGTGAAACTGATAAATCAATGGAAAGTGTGACGTATCCTCAAAATTAGCAAGCACATCGCAGACATTTAATTTGGTGGGTGTGGTTTGAAATTTATAAAAGGGTAAACATTTTAGATTAAAAAATCAAAAATTGCAAAGCGTTTTTTCAAGAAGTTACTGCAAATTATCTTTTCATACAAGATTTTAAGTTATTTATTGTTTGCCTAAGGGAATATAATGATGGGGAAGATAACCATAGAGTCTAAGAAGGAGAAATATTAGAAGAAGTTTGAACAAAAAAATATGTGGCAAAAATCTAGAGAAGAAGAGGAAAAATAAGTAGAATTATATCCTTATTATGATCTCTTGGTGCAGATCAGTGATTGTGTAATCATGAACAAGGGCATGGAGAAATTACGGTAAGACGTTGATTTTACCTTGTAGAAATTATCCATCGAGAGTTCACGCACCACATCATTCTATTATCATATTTCTTGGTACCTGTGTATGTCGATGCATTCATGCCTTGAGCTGGTATGGGTGATTGTGCAATTTTATAATCCTACAAAAAGAGCTATTCAAAATTCCCAATGATACAAGTTGTTCATAAATTTAGCTAGCTCGATTAGAGATGCCTTCGCTTGTGGTGCAATACCTACACCTGATTTTACGGGACCACCTAATTTTATGGGACCAGACGATATTTTAGATGCAAAAATTCATGGAGAACCAATTGTTGAAGATGCCACAGTTTAGAGAATTTCCATATTTACCTAAGCCTCTAAGAAATTTCAAGATCCTAGATTTATATTTAATGTTGACATGGATGGTGGGATTGTCTTCAAATTTCATAGTGCATAAGTGGCAAGCATCGTTGGCATAGTGTATTTCCCAGGTGGAGTTTATGCCCCAAATACCATGACAACAACCATAAATCATATTTCTTTTATTGGTTAGATTTTGTAGCCCGGAGGATGCACACGCAATTGCAAAAGGTGCAAAACAAAGAGGATGTATCCTTCAGGTATTGTTATTTCCTGGTGTGGTATTTATTTTATTACATGCATTATCAGTTCACCTTTGTAGTAGTAAAAATGATAGATGAAGTAGGAAAAAATTTGATAGTTTATTTATAGACTCAAAGTTTTTTAAAGGAGTCCTACTACAATTTTAACCAGATGTTTTTGGGGCTCACTATTGAGCTTATTTACAGAGTATGTGATAGAGTACCAAGAGCGATGAAAGTAGAGGTGGTAGACAAGGATAAAGGTGATGTATTTTTATTGACATAGGGAGTGGTCATTAAAATTTTTGGCTTTATTGACAAAAAAAAATTCTTGCCCTATTTTACCATCGAATATCTTTTCACATTGGAAGTGGCCCGACAAAGTGATTTTACAAATAACACATATGGGACAAGCAAGGGAAAGCAAGCTACATGTATCATGTATTTCTAGTTTGGCAATGTTAAGGTGACTTAGTGCAGATAGAATAGATTCATTGTTGAGAGACTGTATGACCAAGGATTGATTGAGCTTCCCCAATGGTGGTGGTAGGATCCTTTGGATATTTTTGGGAGCTTCACCAAGACCATGATTTTTCATTACTGCCCTTCAGAAGATATCTTGCAACTGAGGAATAATACCACAAGGTGCAACCTTGAATGGCATATTGAAAGGATGGTGTCATTTTATTCATGGTATGATTTTATGAAATGGAAGTTGAGTATGATCCCACAAATAATCTAGATCGGGTTCTTCCTCCTAGTTTATTCAATCAAATGAAAGCAAAATTGCCCACTTGGTTTGATGAGAATATTTCCAACTAGTGGATCATGAGGGTCCATCGAGGAAAGCCCAGGTATTGTTACCCATTGTTTATGGATGATGCATTTTCACTCATTTATGATGGGCATTATGAAAATCACTAGACCCTCTCTTTCACTAATTGTGTACCTTGAAGTAATCGTAGCCTTGACAAGGAAAAGGATGTGGTAAGAGAAAGGGAGGTATTGGTTGAATAGATGGCAATCATAAAAGAAAAATAAGGGGAACAACCATTGATCAAGGAATATATTTAACTTAGAAATAGGAGCGCAAGTATAAGGGCATCATTCCCTAAAATGGTAAAGAGGCCCATAAGTGGTGCAATTTTTTCCCATAACACCAAGCCACCTCCTTCGCTTATAGTTGAGAAAAACGGTATTAAGGATACATCGTATTTGAATAAATAGGAATAGATGGTGACAGTAGTCGATCTATAATCAAAGGAGGAAAAAGTAGAGGAAGAGAAAGTATGCAACCTACAGGTACACAGTTTCTTACCTCTTTCCTTAATGATGAGCATTTTGTGACTACTACCTCTTCATCTACAGTTTCCACCTCTACTTTACCTCCATTTTTTGTACCCATATATTTGGCTCCCATTTCCACTTTGTAGTTGCTTGTAACCAATGCTCCTCCTACTTCTTCCATTCTCTCCACTTCCCTTTCTTTCACTTCATTCACCTCCACCCCAAATCCATTTATCCTTCCATTTCCCTCCATTTCATCTTTTGTCCTTGTTTTTCCTATTATCACTATAAGTACATAAGATACTTCTAGGGTAAGTGTAACTGTAGTGCCCCCCACTTCCACCCCCACGGTTGATTCAAACCCTGAACAAGTTCTTTTCTCATTTTTCTCAATTTTGTAGTGCATGATCTGCTAACTTCAGATATGGAGCTTCTACTAGAGTGCACCATATTAGAAAAAATCAATTGAGCATGATAAATATCCTCGTGATGGTTGAAATATCACAAGAGGAAGTATGATCAAGCCCTAGATAATGTGATGAAGATGCATACTATGAATATGGTTCCTCAAGTTTAGAAGCCCCAAGGAGAGATGATTTTCAACGATTATTCATATCAGGTCACCACTGAGGACCTAACGAGGATTGATACTACTAATAAAATGAGTAACATACAAGTGGATATGACTTCGATCTATCGCTTCTTCTAGGCTGAGGTAAAGATAGAAGAATTATAAGATGCTCCAATAGTGCAGAAGGCTAAATTTTAGCAATTATAGTAAAAAGTGAGGAGCCCAGAGGGTGAGATTAAGGGTTATAAGTTGGTAGCCAAACAACATCACATGTTATAATAGGAAGTGTAGCAACATGTCCAGGCCTTTAAGGATCAACTCTAGAATTTTTAGAATCAGCTAGTATAAAATGCAACTTTATCGATAACCCTCACAAAGGAGAAAGTCAAGAAGGCTCATAGTTAGTTGCTTATCGATTGCAAAACCATGATGAAAAAGGTGATGATGGTCCTCATGTTACTTCAAGAGGTGCATACTATCATTTCGTATGACATGCATATAGTGGATCATTTAAAAGAGAACCTAGAGCCAAAAGTGGAAATGGTGATGAAGATTCAAGCAATGACTAGAATGGATCTTCAATTCTCCCCAATGAGCACCATGGCCTGAGCTTGGGTGAATGCCAAGATCACACTACACATTTATTTTTCTAGGTTGGATCTAGTTAAGGAATCCTAGAAGCTACTTGAGATGTTTGATTAGGAAATGAGCATTTCATTGGTCTATTTTGACTCGATAGAATACAATGGTTTCCCTAGTTTCATTGATGACCAAGGGAATATTCTAGCAAAGAAGGACCTGGATGCAGTATGGGATATTTTCATAGATGATGCTTCAGAGATTCATGACTTGGATGAGACCATCACCAAGGAACATGTGTTACCTTTGATGAGGAATCTCACTCGTATTGAGTCTAGATTGTTAGAGCTTAGCTAGAGGGCCAACCAACATGGAGTGGGTTGAGACTTTTTGATACATTTTGGATACGATCAATGCTTGTGAGGTGACTAACATGGATTTTGGGACCAAATCCATCATAGTATATGAACCTACAGTTTTGTATCTTAAGGAGCAGGAAGAAACAAGGGTGAGCAGCAAGAGATCTGATGCAGTCGATGATGGAGATTCTGATCCTAATGAATAAATGCCCTGGGATCAATTGCATTCAGGTGAGCTAAATATCCCGAGAGCCATTAAAAATGGCATTTTTTCCACATTGAAATTTTGTAAAATTTTACCTAAGTATGTAAGCAGTTTTGCTAGTGAAATTCATTTTTAATATTTTTTCCACATTGGAATTGTTTGAAATTTTGTCTAAGCGTATAGGGATTTTTTCTAGCAAAAGCACTTCCTGGCAGTTTCACCAGTAAAATTCCCTATTGGAAGTTTCACCCAGTTTCTTTTGAAATTCCCTTTTCACCAAGTTTTTGGTAAAAATCCAGTTTCACCTAGTTTTTGGCAAAATTTCCTTTTCACCCATTTTTTTGGCGAAATCACCCTTGCCAACGAAATTCCCCTTTCAATTTTTTTTTTAGTGAAATTCCTCTATAAATCTAGTTTTCAGTGAAACTCCCTTTTTTTGGTAGTGAAATTCCTTTTCACCCATGCCGGAGTGAAATCATTTTTTTAGTGCATCATCTGAGTATAATTCCCTTTTTTTGTGCACTAACTTGATGAAGACGTCTTTTCATGTCTTATCTTGGTGAAAATACATAGGAGCAAAGTTACTAGGCAAATATGTCATTTCTTACCCCACAAAGGTGAAATTTCTTTTCTTCCCTCATAATGGTAAAAATACATTTGAGCGTAGTTTTTGGGCGAAAGCACCATTTTGCACTATACCGTAGCGAAAGCATAATTTTCACACTCTAACGCAATAGGTCATATTTTTTCTCATTTTTGGGTGTAGGCATGTTTCAATAAATGCACAATGCAAGTTCATTTCGGAGATATGCCTTGGTGGAAGCCCCTTTCAGGCTTCGCTTTGGCAAAATTAGGTGGTACCATTTTTCCTAAGCAAAAATCATGGTAAAATGAACTTTAATAAAAAATTAAATTGGAGGTGATTTCGAGGCCAACAAATTTAAGTTTTGGGGTAAAAATATTTTTAGTTCCCAGAATTTCTACTCATTGAAATCAAGTTGGAAAACAACCAGAAAATTTTTCGAATTGAATGTTGTCCACTTTTGCCTTTGGTGTGATTCTGCTATTTTTGAGGCACCACCATGGAGGTAAATTTTGTTGATGATCCCGACTAGGCCCATATGTGCTATCTCTTGAAATTGCTCATAACTTCCCAAGGTGCGACCAAATTGGTTCGTTGATGTTGTCGAAGAGAGGATTACAACGAAAATTTATGTCATTTTCTATGGTTTTTGTTTTACGAGCATTTAAATTTGGAGGTGAAATCCTCGATAAAAACTAAGGAACTTGATGTAAAAAGTGGATAGACATTCTACTATAAAAACTCTTTGAGTTTATTTTTCTACCTTAATCGAAATACTATTGGATTTGGTTCCCGAATCAATAGTGTATGTTATTGCTTTATGCCTGTCATTTATGTTGTATTCATTGCCTTTCTTAGGTGAATTAAAATTCTGAATTTGAATTTAATTGCTTATAAATAAATTAATGTTGAAATGCTAATTGGAAGTTGTATTTTCTAAACTATGAATGGTTCATTTGTTATTCTTTCTGATTAAACGTAGGTAAAAACTTGATCTGGTTATTTAGCTGTTTGTTCATCCCCACTCCATTTCTCTGGCTCAACAACCATATTTCCCATTTATTTCTATTAATTTATCTCCCTAAGATTTAAACCAATTTTATATTAGTAAGGGAACCAACCCTCTATGGATATTGGCTTGAGGGACATCTCTTTCCTTCAGTATTTTAATGTTGGTCGGGTCTAGGGCACGTATTTATATACTTGGGTAGATTCATGACCAACACTCATCCATACAAAATTATTGTCTTCTTTCTTGTATTCTCACATATGATAAATTATTTAGTTGTATCTTACTTGAAGTCTAAAGACTCATTTATCTTGATTAGGGAAAATCTCTTTTTTAATTATTCCAATGAGGAAATAATTATCTCTATTTATGGAAATAGTTATTGCTATTATGACCTTTGTTGTTATTTTTACTACATTTAAAGATTAAAAAATATATTAAATGAAACTTACATTGAAAACAAAATAAACCTTGTACCTATCTCATTAATAGCTGGTGGGGTTAATGAAGCCATTGAAAATAAAACTACCCTTATCATAGAAAGGATAGAAATAAAAAGGTATTAAAAATAGCATCAAAATACCCCTAGTATACATGGTGAAAATTGTAGACACCAAAACAACACCAATCCGATTATGTGACTGCAAACACTGATCGCTTTGGCAAAAACATCCCCCAGGGCAGCCCTCAGAGGTTAAACAGTGGTCCTAACCACTTTCATAGCAATTTTGTGAGGTCAAGAAGCAATTTGGCACACTTGGACACTTTGCCCGGTACTCGTCTCACCCGGGGACGAATTCAAAATAGAATCCGTCCCACCCCGGGACGAATTCTGAATCCGTCCCCGGGTGGGACGAATTCTAAGTTAACGGGCAAAAAGGCAAATGGTGCCAAGTGGCAGCCCAGAACAGTCAGTTAAGGGCTCCTACCTTGCACGCATGTGTAAGTGGACAGAGGGGCCGTTAGAGGACTGTTACAAAAAGCATTTATCAAAGTTCAAGTCAATGGAAGACTCCCCTCCCTCATGGGAAGACAAGACTGCCACATGGCGCCTATGGCCAACACTTGGCTTTTGTGCTTCCCTCCCAAAAGAGACCCCTTGGGTCTATAAAAGGTGGGACTTTTCTCACCCAAAACATAGAGGTTGAAGGAGTGTTCAAGCAACGAAGTGCTGCCGAATTGAAGACTCACTTGCATCCCCCTTTGTTCACCTTCCTACATCCATCAATCTCTTTTGCAAGGGAGGTTGTTGGGTGGCCTTTGGAAGCTCGAACCTTACTCAAATCCGACGCATGGACATCTGAACCTACCAATTCGCCGACCCCCAATCCTAAAAGGTTTTGGGCCCATCCCTGGTGGATTGGCTCCAAAATCGAGGGCCAACGGTGGGAGGCCCACTTGGGCACCCCCGCACCTCCCAAGTCCTAATTTTAGTTTTTGAGCACTTTAGATTATTTTTTTAGATTGCATTATGTGTTACTAGGTCTGATTAGTCCATAATTGCAATTTTGTAGCTTTTGGTCAGATTTTAGGGTGTTTTGTATTGCTTTGTCGTTTCGCTAACTTGCAGGTGTCAAGGTCAAATTCCCGAGGGTGGAGGCCAAATTGGGAAAATCCGACCATCTGGGTCGTCCCAAAATGGCCCCAATTACCTAACCCCCTATTTGCAGGAGTTTTGCGGGTCCCGGGATCCGACATTGGAGCAACGACGAGTCGGTTTCTCCTACTCGGAAGAATTCGTCCCACCCGGGGACGAATTACGGTCGAATTCGTCCCGCCCGGGGACGAATTCCAGTTTAAGGTGGATTGGCCAGCTGCCTCGGTGGCGGTGGCCTTACGGTAACTTTTCTTACCTTACGTCAAGTTTTGAAGCAATTTGGATTCATTGTTTTCACTGTTTCGGGAAAATATTCGTATGCATATTTTGTTAGTTTTAGAGAGAGAATGCTTTTCATTTGCAGCGAGGTGCTACTAACGTCTTGATCATTTCTTTGTTCGCGGGAGAAGCGACGAGAGGCGAAGAACTCATCGACATCGGCGGCGGCATCATCTTGGCCCGCCCATTGCAATCGTGGGCACGCGGAAGGAGGAATCATTCGACGATTGTAATCAAACCCTATTTGCGCTCCTAGCCCCCGAAAAGGGAGGAGGCATTATTGTAACGGAGATCGAAGGAAATTAATGAAAGGGCTGTGTTTTCTTTATCTGATTGCGTCTCTTCCAATGTGTCTCTTTTCCGTTTCATGCAATTTACATTTCTAGGACTTAAGCGTGCTTAATTTTGAATGCAATCGCACTTGGTGTTTCCTTTGACCGGAATCTCGTGCTTTCAGTGGCGATCACGGTGGGACTCTGTTCCCTGGTTTTTGAAATCACAGAAACTGATCAAATTTTTGTGTTTGTGCTTGACAGGTACATCTTTTTTTGTTGCAGACTGCTATTCGTCTCTGACAGGGACGAATCCTTTTCTGAAATTCGTCTGACCCTGAGACGAATTCAAATTCGTCTCTGGGAGGGACGAATTCTGTTACGCAATTCGTCTCCCAGAGGGACGAATTCCTGTCTGCGGATTTTCAGAGCAGAAATTCAGAGACAACAGGAGCAGGCAGAGAAGAGGTAGGGATTTTTATTATCTCTGTTAAATTTTTTGTTTCTGTTTCTGTTTCTTTAATTGTTTTCATTTAATCTTGCATTGCATTAGGAAAAGTCATGTATGCTAGTTTCATTTTGTTGGATAAAACGAATCCCACACACATCACGAAACAATCTTAAACCAAGGAGCTGGTCGTAAGACCCCAGCCCTTGATCAAGACCATTGGTGGATTTAATCACCACCTTGGCTTGATTTGCATCCATTTCCCGATTGTCAACTGTTGTTAGGCGTAAATCCTGACGAAGACAGACCGAGCGTAGCTGGGGTGATTCCCATGCATGCGAGGATAAGTTTTCTATGGTAGGTGCCATTAACAGGACAATCCCCCTTCCGTACCACCTATGTACCACGTACCTTCTGCTCTCACGTACCTATAGTCTCCCTCTCGTAAGGGCGGGTATATAGAGAGGTTGGTATATCGGCCTGGTTGGTATATTGAAGGGGCGACCTTTTTGGAGTTATAAGAGCCTACATGATGCATTTAAACGTTCTACAAAACCTACAAAAACAAAACAAAACATCAAAATGCACTAAACCGAGTCTAGGGCACACCAAGAATCCTTAAAAGAGATAATCACGGTTTTGTGAATGTGTGTGTTTAATTCTGTTTAGTGTAGACAAAAAAAAATCATTAAAAACAAAGATAAAAAAATCTACGCATTTTGTCATTTTCTCCAAAAAGCTCCAAGGATTCCCGTAATCGCTTGGTCACTCCAAAATGCCCCAAAGGTGTCCATGAACCCTTTGGTCAACCCAAAATCACCCCAAATGTGCCCATAAGTGATGCGGGACCATCCAACAAAAAATGGGAAATCTTGTAAGTGATGCATTTTCTACTTTTTTTTCTAAATTTTAGTGCATCTTGCGGGCCATAACTTCTCAAGTAGTCGTTGAACGAAATTACAGGGAGTTGGGGGAGAAAACAAAAAACCCAGAAATCAGTTTCGGGGCCAAATTCCATCATCTAGTGCCCCGAAATTAGGTTCTAAAATTGCGTGCCCAATTTTTTGCACTTTTTGAGCTGTTCGGATGTCAATATCTCCTAATGTATTTAGAGTTAGGACTTGAAACTTCATTTTTGTCTTATCTATTATAAGAGGGATGCGCACACCAATTTTGGGCCCCATCTGACTCATTTTCAATTTTAGGGCTTTTTAGAGAGACATCGTCATGGTGCTAACCCGTAGCCAAGCCCAATCACGGGCGAAGGCTATGGGGGGTGTCCCAGGAGGCACGAGTCACCTCCGTTACAATCCCAAGGATTTGGTCATACCACCTTGGCGACCTAACACACAATGCAGTCCCCTCCACACCTTAAAGGAAAGAGACTACAGGGACACCTCTTCGAGGAGCACTCCTGTTCAACATAGCACTCATCACACACCCTTCCATGAGGGGTACAGTCATAGGAGAGCTCCCTTAGATGATCGCTATGAGCGGTCACCGCGCGATGAAGCGCTAGGTCAACATAGGGTTCGACGGGAGGAACCACATCATTACACTACCCGTCCTTCACCCCCTCTAGTTGTCAGGACTACAAAGACAAATCCAGAGCACAAGGCTCCTCAGGCGGGGCGGGCCAACTCCACCCGTTCCTTTTTCATTTATGAAAGAGAGCACGAGGAAGACCTCTACCTTCCTCGAGAGCAATATACGGTGCGAGAGCAATATGCCTCCGCACCTGCTATCTATCAGGAACACTCACTGAGGCCAAAGCCTCGAGGGAATGTTGTTACCCCCAATAGAGGGAGGTCGCCTATAGAGATCTTGGATCACTACGACCGAGATAGATATCTAGAAGAGGCATCTAGGCCTTCTAGACATGAAGCAATGAGAGCTCCCTTAGATGCTCGCTATGAGCGGTCATCGCGCGATGAAGTGCTAAGTCAACATAGGGTTCGATGGGAGGAACCACATGATTACATTATCCCTCCTTCACCCCCTCTAGTTGCCGGAACTACAAAGACAAATCCAGAGCACAAGGCTCTTTGGGCGAGGCGAGATAGCTCCGTCCATCCCTTTTTCACTTATGAAAGAGAGCACGAGGAAGACCTCTACCTTCCTCGAGAGCAATATACAGTGCGAGAGCAATATGCCTTCGCACCTGCTATCTATCAGGACCAATCACTGAGGCCAAAGCCCCGAGAGAATGATGCTACCCCTAACAGAGGGATGTGTCCTATAGAGATCTTGGATCACTACGACCAAGATTTTTATCTAAGAGAGGCGTCTAGGCCTTCTAGACATGAGGCGGTGGGACCAACTATCGTAGAATCTACCGAATATATCACACATCTCAAGCAACTCACGCAACTTGAGCTCGAAAGACTACCGTTAGAGGAACCGTACCATATTAACGAAGAGCACCTTCAGCGCCAGAAGGATGAGCTGGTCCAACACACTATGCAAGAAAGGACTCCAACCCATCACATGCATAAGACAAAGTATTTGGAGTGGCACAACCCATGGGGGGAAGACAAGTCATCGCGACCTCATCAAATGCTACCCCCAACACCTCCTAGACAAGAGCGGGAGGCTACTCCCCCGATTCCTGAAGCACCACAAGAGAAGACTCCAACCCCTCACATGCATAAGACAAAATATTTTGAGTGGCACAACCCATGGGGGGAAGATAGGTCATCGCGACCTCATCAAAAGCTACCCCCAACACCTCCTAGACGGGAGCGGGAAGCTACTCTCCCGATTCCTGAAGCACCACCCCCGACGCCTCCTAGACATGAATGGGAGGCCGCTCCTATAACCAATGACGGGTGCCTTCCTCAGACATCCACCCAGGCTTATGAGCCACCCTTAGAAATTCATCAAGAAGCCTCTAAGGAATCAGAGCGCGAAGAAGAGCGGGATGAACTGCCCTACCAAGGCATGGGGGGTGCCATCTGGCCACCCCTCCATAAGCCCCAAGTTCCTCAACAAGAACCAACCAAAGAGGAGGAGTTCAAATCTCCCGATACATGCAAAGCACTAGAGCACTTAGAGTTGGTAGAGACCAAGATTTTGGAGCTCCCAAGGCCCAACTTACATAAGGCTCCTTTCGAAGAGGATCAACCTTTAACCGTAGGGCTACCTGATGATGATGTCCTCCATGTCTCAGAATCTATAGATTCTGATGAGCTATACACATTGTCCAAAGGTGAGGATGAAACAGACATAGCACACAACAATCACATAAGACAACATCGACATCCCATAAAAATCGAAGAAGCATGTCAACAGATAAACATAATACTAGGGCATGAGTGGCGCGTTAACCCACCACAGTGGGACCAAGCATTACATCCGCCACGTTGGGCACACAAAGAGCAACTTCCACCAAGAGACATCATAGCAACATCAGTGCCGCGGGCGGACCCTGTCCTCATCTCTGTGCATAGGGCAGATCCATTCATGCCCATACCTCTAGAGCCAGATCCGGAGTGCAAAGGCCATCAAGCTGGGGGTACCTCTATCCCCTGAAGAACCATAATCCAAACCCAAAAAGCTCCAAGGATTATCGCAATCTCTTGGTCACCCAAAAAGCTCCAAGGATTATCGCAATCTCTTGGTCAACCCAAAAAGCTCCAAGGATTATCGCAATCTCTTGGTCAAACCCAAAAAGCTCCAAGGATTATCGCAATCTCTTGGTCAACCCAAAAAGCTCCAAGGATTATCGCAATCTCTTGGTCACCCAAAAAGCTCCAAGGATTATCGCAATCTCTTGGTCAACCCAAAAAGCTCCAAGGATTATCGCAATCTCTTGGTCAACCCAAAAAGCTCCAAGGATTATCGCAATCTCTTGGTCAACCCAAAAAGCTCCAAGGATTATCGCAATCTCTTGGTCAATCCAAAAAGCTCCAAGGATTATCGCAATCTCTTGGTCAATACAAAAAGCTCCAAGGATTATCGCAATCTCTTGGTCAACCCAAAAAGCTCCAACGATTATCGCAATCGCTTGGTCAAAAAATCAAAAAATTCAAAAAAACAGTTCAACAAAAATCATCAAAAACAACAAAAAATTGCATCTCAATTCTAGGCATACTCAAATTCATCAAAATCAACAAAAACACCATGCATAAATTTTACCACACTACAGTAAGTGGTCTGGGAATGTACTAAGAGTTTCAGTGATTCAGTCATCATTTTCCTCTTTAGCCATGTAGTGTACCAAGTCGAACGGATTTTACAAAGGTAGAGTCATACTTGAAATACACCTTGTTACGTAACATCCCAACACAAATAAAAAAAACACTAAAATTCCCAAAATTGTGTGAACGAAAGACGAAACCTGCAAAATAATCTAAGTCACCACAAGCGAAACGGTTATCTTGCTCATCCCCCTGTGCGAATGACCCCTAGAATGCTGAGAGTTGGCAAAAGGACAAGCTTCCTCCCTACCCAATTCCCTAAGAATCCCTAAAGTTCTCAATAGTTGCAAAACACAAAAATTTGCAAAATGTCAAAACTCTAAATTTGACAAACTATAGTGCACACATCAAAAGGCACAAACAACAGTGATTTTCATCACTCCATATCCCCAATCCCTTGCTCAGAAAGAAAAACAAATCAAAATAAACAGTGATCTCATCACTACAATGAGCAAGTATCCCAATACAATTGAAAAAAAGAAGGGAGTTGACCTTGAATCCCTGGAACTCTCAGCATTCTATAGGTCATAAGGCAAGCTTCAATACCAATTTGGTTGATAGCCAATGGGTAACGAAAGTAAACCTCCCGCATGACGATATATCTGTCACATTAACTTGCGTACAGATCAATGTTTGCATGTGGATGAGCTAGCTTATGGCATCCTGGATTACACCGCAGATTAATCTTAGTACATACAACAAAGGAATTCATGGAGCTAATTAGGTGATCCTCAGTACGAGGTTCGATTGAAAGCCCATCTGGCACTGGCGGTATCCTGACAAATACCACTAAATGAACTCAATTGCACACACAGGGATGTGAAATAACTTGGTCAAAAACAAGTCCGATTCATACCTTGGTCAAAAGTCTTGTAAGATAAAGTACAGTCATGGCTAGTGAGCTAAAACCGTCTGAGTCTCAGAAAACCTTAGCTACATTTCTAAACCAACTGCGCTACTTTTCATCTTTGCAAATACCATCAAAAAATACAAAAAAGAAAAACCCATGTATACATACAAAGTCATACATCACAACAATCACCTAAAAACAAAATAACAGAGTTCTAAACAGTCTATGGTGCCATAGCCAAACATCACAAACCCCATTCATCCATTTCATATCTGCATATCACATATAAATCAAAACCATTTGCATTCATCATAGCATATGCATCCATCAAAATAAATCAACATGCATACATCCATATTCATCAACCATCATGCACAAGATCAAAGAAAATCAAAACAACAAAAACAAAAAATAAATGCAACACAAAAACAAAAAGCAATAAACATTTCCGGACAAAAGTGCTCATGCACTTAACCTCTAGGCAAGGAAAATCGACATCGGGGTCACAAATTATCACTATCCTACTCCCTAAGAAGGCTACCATAGCCGGACCGCTCCACGGGAAGACAGATTTTGACAATTTAATCCCAAAATGGTGTCACAAAAAAAAACAACAAAACAACAAAAAATGCAACACAAAAATACAAAAAAAACATTGCCAGACATAAGTGCTCATGCACTTAACCTCTAGGCAAAGAAAATCGATGTCGGGGTCACAAATTATCACTATCCTACTCCCTAAGAAGGCTACCATAGCCGGACCGCTCCATGGGAGACGGATTTTCAAAAATTTAATCCCCAAACGGTGTCACAAAAAAAAACAACAAAAACAACAAAAAATGCAACACAAACAAAAAGCAATAAACATTGCCAGACACAAGTGCTCTTGCACTTAACCTCTTGGCATAGCAAAATTGATGTCGGGGTTTACATTGTCACTATCCTACTCCCGAAGAAGGCTACCATAGCCGGACCGCTCCACGGGAGGACGGATTGCCGACAATTCAATCACCAAATGGTGTCACAAAAACAACAAAAACAGTACAAAATTCAACAAAAACACAGCAAAAATAATGCCGGACACAAGTGCTCTCGCACTTAGCCTCTAGGCAAAGAAAATCGATGTCGAGGTCCAAATTATCGCTCTCCTAATTCCCCAAGAAGGCTATCATAGCCGGACCGCTCCACGGGAAATAGGTTTTCGACGATTTCACCTCATTATGACATCACCAAAAGGGTTAACACCCACCAAAAATAGGTCCATATGTTGGAAAAATTGCACACGCTTAACGGTAAACCCTCTAAAGGCACACCTTGCACAAGTCATCTTGGGTCAAGCGACTCGTCGCTTCTCTCACGAAGGTCATTCCCTCATCGATTCGTCGCTTGAGGGGGTAGTCACACTTAGTCACCAACCAAAAATCACACACCCAATTAAGGAAAACGACATGCATTCAAAGAATCATTGACAAAGACAATCACGCTCCTGCTTGGGGCAGTAAACAAGCAACAATCAAATCAATCAAACACTTGGCATTTCGTGAATCATGAACACAAGGTTCCCCACGAGGATAAAAACGCCCTTCACTTGTTCATGAGTGATCAATGTCTAAGTTCAAGTCACACCTCACCAAAACAGGTTAATACTTGAAATCAAATTCCTTAGCTCGTCAGAAGCAAGGATTCAAGAATGCATGCCCTTTCCATACTTGGGGCATCAAAAGTTGGTTAGGTTACCAAGAAACCCTAATCATTAGTGCTTTGGTTATCTATTTTTGCTCAGCATTGCGTCACCCACGGAGCTTCCCAAAAAGGGGCATCTGTAGACACCAAAACAGCACCAATCCGATTATGTGATTGCAAACACTGATCGCTTTGACAAACACAGCCCCCAGGGCAGCCCTCAGAGGTTAAACAGTGGTCTTAACCACTTTCATAGCAATTTTGTGAGGTCAAGGAGCAATTTGGCACACTTGGACACTTTGCCCAGTATTCGTCTCACCCGGGGACGAATTCAAAATAGAATCCGTCCCACCCCGGGACGAATTCTGAATCCGTCCCCGGGTGGGACGAATTCTAAGCAACGGGCAAAAAGGCAAATGGTGCCAAGTGGCAGCCCAGAACAGTCAGTTAAGGGCTCCTACCTTGCACGCATGTGTAAGTGGACAAAAGGGCCGTTAGAGGACTGTTACAAGAAGCATTTATCAAAGTTCAAGTCAATGGAAGACTCCCCTCCCTCATGGGAAGACAAGACTGCCACATGGCGCCTATGGCCAACACTTGGCTTTTGTGCTTCCCTCCCAAAAGAGACCCCTTGGGTCTATAAAAGGTGGGACTTTTCTCACCCAAAACATGCCGAGGTTGAAGGAGTGTTCAAGCAACGAAGTGCTTGCCGAATTGAAGACTCACTTGCATCCCCCTTTGTTCACCTTCCTACATCCATCAATCTCTTTTGCAAGGGAGGTTGTTGGGTGGCCTTTGGAAGCTCGAACCTTACTCAAATCCGACGCATGGACATCTGAACCTACCAATTCGCCGACCCCCAATCCTAAAAGGTTTTGGGCCCATCCTTGGTGGATTGGCTCCAAAATCGAGGGCCAACGGTGGGAGGCCCACTTGGGCACCCCCGCACCTCCCAAGTCCTAATTTTAGTTTTTGAGCACTTTAGATTATTTTTTAGATTGCATTACGTATGTTACTAGGTCCGATTAGTCCATAATTGCAATTTTGTAGCTTTTTGTCAGAGTTTAGGGTGTTTTGTATTGCTTTGTCGTTTCGCTAACTTGCAGGTGTCAAGGTCAAATTCCCGAGGGTGGAGGCCAAATTGGGAAAATCCGACCATCTGGGTCGTCCCAAAATGGCCCCAATTACCTAACCCCCCTATTTGCAGGGAGTTTTGCAGGTCCGGGATCCGACATTGGAGCGACGAGCGGGTCGATTTCTCCTACTCGGAAGAATTCGTCCCACCCGGGGACGAATTACGGTCGAAATTCATCCCGCCCGGGGACGAATTCCGGTTTAAGGTGAATTGGCCAGCTGCCTCAGTGGCAGTGGCCTTCTGGTAACTTTTCTTACCTTACGTCAGGTTTTGAAGCAATTTGGATTCACTGTTTTCATGGTTTCAGGAAAATATTCGTATGCATATTTTGTTAGTTTTAGAGAGAGAATGCTTTTCATTTGCGGCGAGGTGCTACTAACGTCTTGATCATTTCTTTGTTCGCAGGAGAAGCGAGCAGAGGCGAAGAACTCATCGACATCGGCGGCGGCATCATCTTGGCCCGCCCATTGCAATCGTGGGCACGCGGAAGGAGGAATCATTCAGCGATTGTAATCAAACCCTATTTGCGCTCCTAGCCCCCGAAAAGGGAGGAGGCATTATTGTAACAGAGATCGAAGGAAATTAATGAAAGGGCTATGTTTTCTTTATCTGATTGCGTCTCTTCCAATGTGTCTCTTTTCCGTTTCATGCAATTTACATTCCTAGGACTTAAGCGTGCTTAATTTTGAATGCAATTGCACTTGGTGTTTCCTTTGACCGGAATCTCGTAAAAATAGGGGGAATATTAATATAAAAATTATTAGGATAGGATATCAATAATATACGATTGAGAGGTAGAAATTAAATTTAGAGGCATTCTTTAGTACCCTACGAATGCAAATGGTGTGTCATGGTATTATTAAGTTGATCCCATGTGAGATACTAATACGGGAAGTAGAATTCAATGATTGGTTTGATTTTTTAATATAGTATAAGTAACTCAATATAAATATCATAATAAACCTATAAATTCTAGTATAGAATTTCCTTGATGATTTTATGTTTATAATGAAGGAGAAAATGGTTCTTAGGTACATAATTGACAAATTTTGACTAAATAAGTAGACATAATCCTATATCTAAATATAAATTAGACATCATTAAATATAAATTGTTGTGTTATGATTAAAAATTTTTAACATAAAAGTATCATATTATAGGTAAGCACAAGAATGAAATCCATAATAAAATACACATCTTCATCACACTATTTTATTATTTGATTTTGAATATACATGTCTTCACTTAGCATAATGTTCAATAATAGGCCATATAATTATACCTATTTAAATCAATTTGAAATTGTAAGTGTAGCAACATGAACTAGGAATAATTATGGCAACGAGTGTGAGAACGAACCGAGAGTGTAGTAGTGAGTGTGAGCATGATCCAGGAGTAAATATAGTAGTGAGTGAGAGTGTGAGCTAGGAGTAAGTGCAACAATAGTGAGTGAGAGCACGAGGTATAAGTAAGTGTAGCAGTGACATCAGTGGGTGTTATTACAATCAAGGAGTAAGTGCAGTAACAAATGTGAGTATGATATGGGAGTAAGTGTAACAATGAGTACAAGCATGAGTTGAGAGTGAGTGCAATCAAAAGCAATTATGAGTAAGTGCAGCCAAAATTGAGTGTGAGTGAGTGCAACTAAAATTGATTACAAGAATAAGCTATATTAAGTGTAGTAGTGAGTTTGAGAATAATTTGGGAGTAAGTGTGCAATCCAAGAGTGAATGAGATTAGAAAGGAAGTTTGAACCAAGAGGTAGTGCAAGTCAATATTTGAAATATGTTGAATATTTTCTATGTTATTCTAGTGGGGTTAACACTAAAAGGTACTGGACACTTTGTACCTATACTCATTAGGATTTGGGATCAGATTGGGTCTTGAATAGGGGTTCAAGGGCATTAGCCCTCCAAAAATCAAGGGTCCAAAGGCGACAACCCTCATCCAAATTTTTGAGGGTTTTTAAAGTTATTTTTAGATCCATATGGGATTTTTTGGGTTACTATATTTGAACCCGTGCTTTTTCAGCCATGATATTGTAAAATATGTGCATGTACCCTTGTTATATATATTTCACTTGCATTAGGGTTTGGTGAGAGATAAAAGAGGAACATTATTATATTGGAGATGGTCAAGTTTATGCAATAAGAAGATAATACTATGTTGGTTTTTCTTGGTTAAGAGTTTCTAGGATAAATATTGTGTTATGTGTGAATCTGTTATCTTCTTCCTTTAATTTTACAATTATTGATTTTCTAGTTTTATTTTATTGGGGCTCTTTATTTCTCTTCATTTGGTATTAGATCTAGGTTTTAGATTTGTTTGAGGAATAAGGATTTCAACCCTATGATAAATTAATTCTCGAGTGAGAGTCGTACATGAAAAGATCTAGGTAAAGGAGAAATATGGGAAGAACATGAATAGACATTAAAAAATTTAATAGAAAAAAATTTGAGTTGTGGAAAATCAAGATGGAGGATCTGTTGGTTGATAAATATCATTGGGTTGCGGTCTTGGGAACAAAACTAACATCAATGACACATGAGGATTGGTTGAAAATCAATAGGAAGTTAAGGAGCTCTATCAGATTGTGCTTATATGATTTTTTATTATTGAACGTATATAGATACTATGACAAAGTTGTTATGAGAGTAGTTGAGAACACTATATCAAACAAAGTCATAGGTAAATAAACTCTTTCTTTGAAAGAAGTTGTATTCACTTTGGATTAATGATGGTGACTCTATGGATGAACATCTGAATGCTTTTAACACTGTGGTAATTCAATTAACCTCTATAGAAGTAAAAATTTATGAAGAGGAAAAGTTTATTACTTTACTTTGTTCATTACCTTATTCATGTATGGATATCACCAATACTACATCTACATTGAAAGTAGAGGACATAGTAGGAACTTTGTTGTTTGAGGAGATGATATGAATTTCTTTTTTAAGGAATATCATCAAAAATATGCCTTGGTTGTGAAAGATCATTCTCAAGAAAGAATTAAAAAGAAATTAGGAGAAAATAAATCAAAATCTAAGGGTAAATATTTTGCCCCAAAAAAGAGAAAATGCTAGAAGTGTGGTAAAGTAGGGTATTATAAAAGATACTATAGATCTAAAAAGGTTGATAATAATTGATCATCTGGTGAAGGAAATTCTACACAAATGAATACCACAAATGAAGATTCAGGGGACTTATTCTTATCTACAACATGCTCAAGTGAATGCCATGACTCATGGTTGATTGACTCAGGTGCTTCTTTTCATATGACTTCTCATAGGTAAGGGTTCAATGAATATGAAAATATAGATGGAGGTAAAGTCTTCTTGGGAGAAAATTTGACATATAAAATAATAGGTCAAGGAAGAGTCAAGTTGAGGCTAAAATATAGAAGAATTAAAACCCCTCCTAGTGTGTTGCATATTCCAGGTTTGGTAAGGAATCTACTATTCATGAGTAAGATAAATAATGTAGGTGTGAATGTGGCATTCAATAAGAATAGTTGTAAGACGATTCATGGAGCCTTGGTTTTTGCAAGGGGATTTCACACAAGAACTTTGTTCAAAATTGAGGCTAGCACTGTAAGTATAAATTGCAATAACTCTTTAGTTGTATAGAAACATAATATAGCTAAAATGGCTCTGAGTATTCCTATAGTAAATACAATGTTGTGGTATCAACGCATGGGGAATATTGGTGAGAAATGACTTTGAAAATTAAAAATGAAAGGTATGGCTGAAGGAATTTTTCATTACCCATTAAATTTTGATTTTTGTGAGCATTGTATTTTTGGAAAATAAACTAGAGTCAAGTTTCCAAGTAGTGCTACAAGGTCTAAAGGAATTATACATCTAGTTCACAGTGATATATTTGGACCTACAAAAGTACCATCATTAAGTAAATCTATCTATTTTGTTACATTTATAGATGACATCTCAAGAAAGACTTGGGTATATTTCCTGTGAAACAAGTCTAAGTTTTTTAATAAATTTAAATATTTAAAGGCTCTTGTAGAAAATTAGAGAGAGAAAAAGATAAATGTTTTGAGAAGTGATAATGGTGGTGAGTATTGCTCTAATGAATTTGAGAATTTTTGTAAGGATTGTGGAATATAAAGGTAGAAAATAAATCTGTATGCTCCATAAAAAAATAAAGTTTCAGAATGGATGAACATGATATTGATGGATAAGGCTAGAAGCATTCTAAGTGGTGTAGGAATACAAAATAATTTTGGGCAAAAGTTGTGTTAACAGCTTTGTTATCTCATAAATAGATATCCTACCTCAAATTTTGTGGATAAGACTCCACAAGAAGTATGGACTGGTAAGAAACCCTCTCTCATTCATATAAGGGTTTTTGGTTGTGATGCTTATATGTATGTCCCAAAAGAAAAAAGGACTAAACTAGACTATAATCTAAAAAAAAATATTTGTGGGTTATAGTAATAGTGTTAAAGGATATAAGTTGTGAAACCTAGAAATACAAATGGTTGTTTACAGTCGTAATGTGATCTTTAGAGAAATGAAAGAGGTTATAAAATAGGAAATGCAACCAACCAAAGAACCAAAAATAGTGCAGGTAAAATTAGAATAGGAGGAAGAACCTATCGTTGAACCTGAATTATAAAGAGAGTCTAAAAAGGAATATTCAAAGGAAGAAGGTGAGGAGGAAGCTAAAGATGTAGAACCTAGAATTCTAATTTTGAGGATATCATATTGAGAGAGAAGACTTCCCGATAGGTATAGTCCTTCAAATTTTGTTCTAAATTTAATTTATCAGTTACTGATGAAGAACCCAATACTGTAAAGGAGACACTTCATTCAAGTGAGAATAAGTGTTATTAAAGGGCTATGGAAGAAGAAATGGAATCCTTGGATAAAAATAAGATATAGGACTTGGTGAAATTACCTCCTACCAAAAAACTTGTTGGTTGTAAGTGGTTATTCAAGAAGTACAATATAGAAGGAAATTTTAATAAGTACAAGGCTTTCTTGGTAGCAAAAGGATTTTATTAGGTTGAGCGAATTGACTTTGGTGAGATTTTTTCTCCTGTGGCTAAACTAAATTCAATAAGATTTTTTTTGGCTATTTTAGCTGCTTTTAATTTTGAAATAGAATAGATGGATGTAAAGATAACTTTTATACATGGTGAACTTGATGAATATATATATGTCATAATAAAAATGCTTTAAGGTAAACTGTAAGGACCTGGTATGCAAGTTAAATATTTCTCTTTACGAGTTGAAGTAGTCTCCAAGGATGTGGAACCAAAATTTTGATAGGTTTGTTTTGACATTGGGCTTAGAAAAAGCAAATTTAATCCATGTGTATATTTTAAAAAGGAAGATGAAAATTTTGTTATCATTGTATTGTATGTGGATGACATGTTGTTAATTGGTAACAATAAGGAGATGACAAAGTTACTAAAATCTTAGTTATCCTCTGAATTTGACATGAAGGATTTTGCTTCTACAAAATTTATTTTGGGTATGAAAATAATAAGAGATCGTGCAAATAGAAATTTGTGGTTAAATAAAATAAAATATATTAATTTGATACTACAATTTTTTAGAATGCATGATTGTAAATCAGTATGTACTCCATATCCAATTGATCAAAAGTTATCTATTGAACATTATCCTAAAATAGATGAGGAAATTGAAGAAATGCATCATGTTCCTTATGCTAGTGGTGTAGGTAGTTTGATGTATGCAATGGTATGTACTAGACCTAAAATTACAAATGTAGTTGGAGTAGTTAGTAGATATATGTCAAATCCAAGAAAGGAACATTGGACTCCTATGAAGAGGATGTTCAGATACTTGCGTGGAACTATAGATTATGCTATATGTTATGGTGAAAATTTTAGAGGTATTGATATTGTAAATCTACAAGGGTTTGTGGATGATGACTGGATTAGTGATAAGGACCCAAAATAGCATAGGATATTACTTTAGATTTTTATTAAAATTGTTAGCATGGATTGTCTACAATGTGTAATTATCGACAATTATTGGTTTATCGACAAATATTTTGTAAAGTGGCATCTATTATGCCTATTTATGCTTGTAAATTTAATAAAATTATATTCAATATTTTTGGATCCTGATAATTGGTATCAGAGCCTTCTTGGATCTTGACCTATGAGGGGGGATTTTCCTCAAGAAATCCCCTCTCGCACATTTTATTTTCTCTACTATTTTTTTGTCTTTAATTGACATCATTGAATTATATTCTAGTTATGAGTTTTTTCTCCCGAGGTCTTCCATTTCAGGTCTTCCGAGGTCTTCACCGGTTTTCCCTTCCATTCCACCCATCCTTTATTCCATAAGTCGACAATGAATTTTGAAGACTTATTCACACCGCTCCATAATCCATATGATCCGGATAAGCCAATCCCGATCAACCCAAACCTGATTGACATGGATCAGATTTCATCTCCTCCATTTATTTTAGAGTTCATCCTTTCTGAGGAATTTTTAAGGGCTTCCGCAAACTACATTCCTCCTTCACCTCCACATTCACCTTCATCTTCTAAGCCAGAGGTCTTCTAGGAAGACATAGACGAGAGCAAGGCGCAGGAGCCTGATGACATTTTAGATGACATAAATCTGATCCCTACTCCCCATTAGCTTGAGGAAGGTTCCCACATGTCTATTGAACAAACTATCGATGTAGAACTTAGTCCAGACCAAGATGGCACCCAAATTGTGAAACTGGCTAAAAGTCTATCATCAGAGGAACAAGAGCAAATGATTGCTCTACTCAAGCGAAAGAAGGAGATATTTGCATGGTCTTACAAAGACATGCCAGGCCTAGACCCTAATTTGGTTGTCCATAACCTCACCTTACAAAAATATGCTAAACCTGTCAAACGAAAACTTAGGAAAATGCATCCTACCGTGGCCCTCATAGTTAAATCAGAGATTCAAAAACTTTTGGATGTTAAATTTGTCGTCCCGATTGATTATCCTGAGTGGCTTTCTAACATGGTACCCGTTCGCAAGCCTAACGGGGGAATACGTGTTTGCACCGATTTTCAAGATCTAAATAAAGCGTGTCCTAAGGATGACTTTCCTCTTCCAAACATTGATACTCTTGTCGACACCTGTGCTGGTCATGAAATGCTTTCGTTCATGGATGGATTTTCAAGATACAACCAGATTCAAATAAACCCTGAAGATCAACACAAAACAACATTTACCACACCTTGGGGAACTTTTTGTTACAGGGTGATGCCCTTTGGCCTTAAGAACGCAGTTGCAACCTATCAACGAGCCATGACTTATATTTTCCATGATTATATGCATAAGATTATCGAATATTATGTGGATGATTTATTGGCAAAATCTAAAACTCGACAAGAGCATTTTGATGTATTGGAAAAAGTTTTTGATAGACTTCTAGAACATAAAGTAAGGTTGAACCCTAAGAAATGTGTCTTTGGTGTTACCTCAGGCAAACTCCTAGGTTTTATTATCTCTAAAAAAGGTATTGAGGTGGACCCAAACAAGGTCAAAGCCATTATGGAAATGTGTCCCCCAACTAATTTGAAGGAGTTGCGTAGTTTGCAAGGAAAGATTAATTCAATCCGTCGCTTTATTGCATAACTTTTTGATAAATGTAGGCCATTTTGCCACATACTACAAAAGGGGGTACAATTTTCATGGATAGATGAGTGTCAAAAAGCCTTTGATGACATCAAGCAGTACTTAGCGTCTCCGCCAGTCTTAGCTCCGCCTCATCCAGGGGTCCCTTTCAATCTTTATATCTTAGCAACAGACTTTGCCTTAGGGACAATGCTTGCACAAAATAATGAACAAAATCGTGAGCAAGTCGTCTATTATATTAGTCAAACATTGGTAAGCTATGAAACCCGATATGCTTATGTGGAAAATTTGTGCTTAGCAAGTGGTTTTGCCACTAAGAAACTTCGTCATTATATGCTTAGCCATACAACATATGTCATAGCTAGAGAAAACCCTTTGCGTTATATGATGTCTCGCACTTATAATAACACTCGTACCGCTAAATGGATAATGTTGCTTACCGAATTCGATCTTGAATTCATTAGCCAAAAATCTGTTAAAGGTCAAGTTATAGCTGATCAACTTGCGGAAGCTCCACTACCTAGTGATCATCCTTTGATTATTGAGCTCCCAGATGATTCGGTATTTGCTATCACTGAACAAGAAGAGGACATCATTCCAGAGGAAGATGTTGACATCACGCTATTCTTTGATGGCTCTAAGTGCATGAAAGGTCAAGGCGTTGGAGTTGTGTTTCATACACCTCAAGGGATTCCCATCCCTTTATCATTCAAACTAGACTTCCAATGCACCAATAATACAACAAAGTATGAAGCCTTAATTTTAGGTCTTCAATCAGCCATAGCTATGAGCATTAAGCGTATTCGGATATTTGGGGATTCTCAACTCATGGTTAAATAAATTACAGGAGAATACCAAGCCAAAGAACCTACCATTAATCTTTATCATGATGTAGCAATGAAGTTGCTCTCTAAGTTTTATTGGTATGAGATCATTAGTTTGCCTCGTTTGACTAATAGATTCGCGAATGCCATGGCCTCTCTTGGATCATTGATTCCAAAGGACTCCCTTGGAGAGGTATAGCCCCTAATCATTTCCACAATCTCTAAGTCTGCAATTGTTCGTGCTGAGTCTAAGGATGAAAAAGATGTTTGCTTTATCCATTCGGATCCATATGAGCCTTGGTCTAGTGAGATAGTAGCCTTCCTCAAGTTTGGAACACTCCCATCTGATTTGTCTCGAACTGCCCACCACTATTTTAAGCAAAAGGCAGCTCGTTTTGTTCTTTTAGGGGATGTGTTGTATAAACGTGGATATGATGGAGTACTCCTTCGCTGTCTAGAAGCAGGTGAAACACATAGAGATATTACTGAAGCCCATGATGGTACTTGTGGTGGTCATTTTAGTGGAATGGCCATTGCGAAGCGTATTTTACGTATGGGGTATTATTGGCCCACTATGGAACAATATTGTTGCAAATATGTTAAACAATGTAAAAAGTGTCAAGAACACGCTAATTTAACCCATATACCATCACAGGTTTTACAGCCCATTCAAAGCCTTTGGCCCTTCTCACAATGGGGTCTCGATTTAATTGGTAAGATTTCACCTGCTTCTTCAGGAAAGCATACTTTCATCATTACAGCCACTGAATACTTCACAAAGTGGGTTGAAGCTATTCCTCTAACCAGTACGACAGGTCCTAGAATTGTGGAGTTTATACTTCACCATATCATTTGTCGTTTTGGTATTCCCTCTAAAATTATTTCTGATAACGGCAAGTCTTTTAAGAATAAGGATGTTCAAGATCTTTGCGAAAAGTATAATATCCAACATAGTTTCTCAACTCCTTACTACCCACAAGCCAATGGACAAGCTGAAGCTTCCAATAAGACCATAATTGCTATTCTTAAGAAACTTGTTAAAGAAAATCATAAAGATTGGCATACACAAATCCCCTTAGCATTATGGGCTTACAGAACAAGCATCAGAACTCCCATTGGGGCAACGCCATTTTCTTTGGTCTATGGAGCTGAAGCAATCATGCCTTTTGAGCTCGAGATCCCTTCCTTGCGAATTTCTTTGCAGGAATTTATCGATGATGATCCTGCTAGACAAGCACGTCTTGATCAACTCACACTCATACATGAAAAACGAATCAATGCTTTAGAGCATTTGCGAGTTTATCAAGACCTATTGAAACGTGCTTACAATGCCAAAGTTCATCTAAGAGAATTTCAAGTAGGGGATCTTGTCCTTAAAGAGAATCAACAAAACACCAATGCATTGCCGCATCTTCGAGATAAATTCGTGGCTAATTGGTTAGGTCCATATATGGTCACTGAAAGAGTGGGTAATGGAACTTATAGACTTTCCAGTTTAGAGGGAGAGGAAGAACCCGAACCACTTAATGTTATACACTTGAGGGCATTCTACGCATAGTTTGAATTTTATATGTACGTATATACATGGCTTGTACAACAAAAAAAGAAAAAAAAACAAATAAAATAAAAATAATTTGCATTTCATTGCTAGTTGCATACATCTCATTCAAAAACATTGCATTTCATGTGCATACATCTCATTCAAAACCATAACATTTCATTTTTAGCCATAGTTGCATATCATGTTAGAGACCATTCTATCTTTTGGATATAAAATTTGGTCAAGCAAAAGTCATGTTGCCTTAATCAGGGGCACCTTCATAAAATCCATCAAACCGAATTGTCATTCGTACACCCATTTTCCATTTGCACATATTTACATTGCCAAAATGTTTTCAGTCACTCAGCCATTCCTAGTGTTTTAAGCAAACTTCGAAATGCATGTCAAAGTTCTCTAGGGCCATATCACAAATTACACTAAATAAAATCTTGAGTATTGGGAAATGATTTCAAAAGCGGTCTTGAACCTATCACATTTTCACATCTTAAAAACATCTTGTGTCAAAGAGAGATAACACCATCCTTGGGTTGTGCCTTGAAGTGAAAAGGGTAATCCTCATTTGTCCTATCATGCAAACATAGTCCATAAAACAGTGGTTCTTACCACTATCACAAGCAATCACAAAATATAAATATAAACAAAGTAGTAAGGATAGGGTAAAATTCTCATCATACTTCGGTTGAGAATCCGATTCCCCAAAGCTCTAAGGAAATGAACATTTTTCACACACCACTGATCCCAAATAAGTTGTAAGGATCGTACTACTTGTCCAGTCAGATGGATAGGTAGTCATACCAAAGGCTTACAAAGGTCTAAAACAACATGGACTATGGAGTTAACCTTCACCGGGGCTATAGACGCTTGACTGGCAGTGGAGTACACTCATTGTGTGGTGACATGTCTCTCCTCAAAAAGAGACCTCTGAATGCTCATACGGACAAACTAGCTTCGGGGTCTTCTCCATAACAGGGTTACCTAATTTATGCAAGACGAGGTTAATGAACACACTTGCACACACACAGGTTTTTGATTGCCTAGAGTCACTACCATGCTTCTGATTTGGTTAATGAACTCGCATGCACACACATTTGGTCCTAGTTGAATTAGGCAGTGTTAGTAAGTTTGTTTGATACCACTAGCATGTTTGAGTCTTTGTAAAACAAGTATTCCATATCAACCTCCATATCACCCTCCATATCTTCTTCCATATTCATGTCATTCCATACGTCATCCATTCACAAGCCACCAAGTTTGGTGCCCCTGATTAAACAATTATGATAACAGTTCACTAAATCTAACTATCTAAAATTATGAGTGCTTCTTAGTGCATATTTCATTTACTTAGTCTCGCATTAATCATCTATAAGTTTGCATTCCATTCCATCACATATGCATCAAAAACATTAAAACATATAAAAACATGCATCACAAAAACATAGGCATTCACACAAAAGAGAGTAAAACACCAAATAAATAAAAACCATGTATATATATATATATATGTATAAAGGACAAACTGTACAATGAATGCCAAAAGGCTACAATATACAATAGAGCACCAAGGCTCATAAAGAGTGCATCTAAGCACTAAACTAACCATCAAAAGAGGACCCCTGAGACCTAGTAGGAGCCCTAGACCTAGTGGTGTGCCTAGACTCACTACGCCTAGAGACAGAGGAGGATGGAGGATCAGGCAACACAATGTGATGCCTAAAAAATATGTCCTCCAGAGCCTCAATGTAACGAGTCCTAGACCTAAGCCTAGCTATGTCTATCCCGTATCGTCGCTCCCGCTCCGCTAGATCTGCCTGGAGTCTCGTCACCCTGTCATCCTGGGGCACCCTGGTCACTCCATCCAAGTCCACCTACAGCTGGGCCATCCTCTCCTACTAAGCAACTAACAGGGCATCCCTCAGACGCACTTCTCTTAAGCTCGAACACACAAATGAGAAAAATTCTCGTTGAAACTATTTAAATAGCTGATTTTGGTGCCCTGAAACGTAGTAGGGAATTTCATGGTGGATTCAGACGCAGTACTGCATCTGTAGAGCACCTAAACACCGACGGGCATCTCTGCCAACCACAAATGCAGACCGGCGTTTGGTTTCAGTATTGAATAAAGGAACAAAACTTACAAAATTAAAGTTTACCTCCTCCAAATTTCATCAAATTGCATTCATCCATTCTTCTTATCATAATAAAACATTTTGTGAAGGTTACAACAGTTTTGGACACAAATTTTGTCATTTCGCTCAAAAAGCGCATCATTCATCATTGTTTTACAAATTGGGTTAAAAATATTCAAAACCTTCACAAAATTAACCACATTCATCAATTCTTCTGATCTATCGTCAATTTCATTCTTCTTTCATCATGCATATTTTTGCCAAATCAAATTAAAGTAAACCTCGTATCTAGTGGTATATTCTATCACCTTGGCGATTGTAGCGATTTGAATCCATGCAATTCGGTAAGAGGATTAAACCACCATAAGGACACTTACCATTTATCATCATCAATTATTTCATTGTTTGAAAATTGGAAATCAATTTTGGGTATTCTACTTTTCAAGTGACCTCATACCAAGATTAATTTGCTCAACAGTTGTCATTGATGGCCTAGTTCATGGGGCCATAAACATGGACAATCTTTCATATCGTCATTATTTTAAGTCTTGCTAGAGATTGTGGCTACCTAGGTTGATTGGTTCCGACCCGAGGAATTATCCATACAGTCACTAGGAGCATCTCTGAGTTCTAGACTCTTTCATGCATCTTTCATATCTGCATATCAATGGCACCAACAAGGCAATTTCATCAACAGTATGGATTCACACACAGGAGTTGGGGCATCCGTTATCAATTTCTAATTTTCCTATAGTGGAATTCATCTTACATGATCATGGAATTTACAGTCTGGCAAAAATCCCTTTATAATCGTTGGGGCAAAAAACGGTCCATCTTTCACATCACTCATATCGTCTTCAATCATATTATTTTCTAGTTTGTACACCAACCCCTTTTCTATTGGGACATAAATAGATGGTGCATGCACCAACCCTTTTTTTCACCGTTGGGGCAAAAATGGTTCATTATCTTTCGAATTTCTTCCAATTGGCTTGTGAGAACCATTCTCGCTCGCCAATTGAGGGGGTAAGCTGAAAAATTTTAAATATTCTTTTATTCTTTGGTCTTCAAAGTTGTGCTTTAGTCTTGAGAGAGAGTTGCGTCTGATCCAACTTTTCAGGTGTCTTAAGTTTTTGTGCTACATTGTGTCTTCACACAAAGCAACTCAAAAAGGGGCATCTGTAGACACCAAAATCCAGCCACTTATACCTTCCCCGCCACCACGTGTCAGTCATCCATCCTTCCCGCCATTATTTGGACCAAATCCACACCTTCCCGCCATTATTTGGCCCAAATCCACACTTCCCACCATTATTTGGCCCAATTTCACTTTTCCTGCCATTTTTCATCCCCAAATTTATTTAAATTAATATATATATATATTTTAATATTTTAATATATATATAAATAAAGTTTAAGTGATTTAATCTGAGTCGTCCATCCTTCATTTAATCTCATCCGTCCATCCATCTTAATCTGTTTCACAACCTAGATTTATTCTCTACCCTTGGATCCACTTTAATCTTAGCCACACATTCAAAGTGTCGTTAAAACCCTAAAGTGTGCCCTAAGAGTAGATTATAAATTGAGTCACCTTGATGGCTCAAAACCTATCTATCTCTTCGGCTAAACCTACTTATCTTCCCTATCTAAGTCTAGAGTTGGCTATTGTTGTTAATCCTGAGTCTTCTGAGTCTTCTACGGCCCTAAGTCTGAACTAAACCCTTTCGCCGCATCCATCGCCGCCGCCTGGTCTCACCGCGTTAACAGGAAAAGGTATAGATTCGTCTAAAGCAAGTAATATTTCTTTATGTATTAATCTGCTATTGAATTTTGCATTCTATTTATTTTTATTTCATAAATCTAGGGTTTTAGACTGTTTCTGAGGGCTCACACAGTGGAGCCCTCTTATTAGTTTCTAACTCTTTGATAATTTTAATGTGTGCAAGATTCTAGTGGTAGATCTGATTTTTTGATAGCAGCTGCTTAAGCTGGAGTGGTTCGAGCCAAAGGATACAACGAAGCCCACTCATTCTGTTGAGGTTAAGGATACATTCTTCGGAGACGCCACCACATTGTGCCAGCTAGGGTTTCGGAGAACCCTAGCACAAATTGTAACTTTGTATCACGAAAAGGGTTACAGGCCCTGTTGTACTTAAAAGGAGTTTCTAAACTCCATTGATTAATAAAAATCATTCATTTTGTACAACTGTTCTGCATTCCTTTATTGTGATTTCTTTATTTCTGTTTGGTGTTGTATCTTTAATCTACAGGAGTAATTGAGTAATTAATTTTTGTATGCTTTGATGATTGCTAATTTCAAAGGAGTAATAAGGTGTATTTGAGTTTGATTATTTTTGTGATTGAGAAATATTTCTGAGAGAGAGTTAGTGTGATATTTTGTCATCTAACCATTGAAATTGGCAAAGAAGAAAATTGTGTTTAAGATAGGTTTTTAAGGGCACTTCTACATCAAAAAAAAAGGTATGGGCACATCTTCCTATAGAGTGATTGTTGGATGTTGTGAATGCTAAGTTGGAGTGAAAAGGGTTGTTTGATAAGCATTGTTGAGTTTGGTTTTTCTGGAATGAAAGTTGATTCTAGAAACCTTGTTTGATAAGCATTGTTGGAAATATTGAATAAAGCTTTCATATGCTTGAACTAGGGTTTGTGCAAAGAACATGAGTATCATTGTTATGTGAAGTGGTGAACTATCTTGAACTAGGGTTTGTGAAAGAACATGAGTATCATTGTTATGTGAGATTGTTTGATAAGCATTGTTGGAAATAATTGAGTGAGTTATCATATGCTTGGACTAGGGTTTGTAAGCAAGGAGTGTTTTGTTGAGTGATTGATTAAGTGAAGTTGATTAAGCCTAGTCAAGTGGAAGTATTGAAGTGATAGTTCTAATTCTATGAAACAAATTGTTCTATATTCTAAATTGATTTGAGAAAGAGATTGAGAGTGATTGAGTGTGAAACATATTGAGTCTCTAACAATTCTCTATATGTTTCTGTGGTAAAAGAAAGAGAGAAAGAAAGTGATTGAGTATTATTGTGAGTGTGAAGCATATTGAGTCTCTAACAATTCTCTATATGTTTCTATGAGATTGGACAAGTTCTAGTGAGGACTTGTTGAGCAGATTTGAGACAAGTCTTGGTGAAGACTTGTTGAGCAGATTGGACAAGTTCTAGTGAGGACTTGTTGAGAAGATTTGAGACAAGTCTTTGAGAAGACTTGTGGATAGATTGGTGTGAGATTTTGTGGAAGCTTACAATACAGATTTGAGGAGATAGAGACTTGTTGAGCAGATTTGAGACAAGTTCTAGAGAGGACTTGTGGATAGATTAGTGTGAGCTTTTGTGGAAGCTTACAAGGCAGATTTGAGATAAGTCTTTGAGAAGACTTGTGAGCAGAGTTGGTTGATTGATTTGTTCAAACCTTGGGTTAAGGTTTGGGGAAGATCTAGAAGAGTTGATTTGTGATTGAGTCAAGCTTTGTGTTAAGGCTTGAGGACAAATATTGAGAATTGTGTAGAGAAGGGTTAGGCATATTTGAGGATAGATTTTGGTGTAGATTTGAGGGCATGTTTGTTCCAATAAAGAAATAGAGATTGAGCATATTTGTGCTAGACCAAAGGACTATGTTTAGTGCATATTTGAGGATAGATATTGAGAAGATTTATGCTAGATCGAAGGACTATGTTTAGTGCAGATTTGAGGATAGATATTGAGCAGATTTGTGCTAGACCGAAGGACTATGTTTAGTACAAATTTGAGATAGAGCTGAGTGCAATATTTGGAGGTGACAGAGTATAGAGGATGATAGTCTCTAGTGGATAGAGATCCATTAGCCAGGGTAGTGAGGATAGGTCTTCTGAGTGAGGATAGGAGTCTTCAGTGGATAGAGATCCATTAGCCAATGTAGTGGAGGTAACAGTTCTTCTAGAAGATCACCAACCAGAGTAGAGGAGAAAGGAGTTCTCCTATGGATAGAGATCCATGAACTTGATTAGGGGATTGGTGTCTCCTTTGGACAGAGGTCCATAAACATTGTAATAGGGAAAGGATTCCCAAGAGATTTGTTGAGAAAATTTTAGTGAAATATTTTCTCCGTGGAGTAGCCCACATTGGGTGAACCACGTTAAATTGGTGTCTCTATTGTGTGTGGTGATTTGTGCATTGCTTTGATTACTATTGTTGATATTGCTATTGATACATTGCATAATATTGATTGGAAAGAAAAAGTAAAAAGTGGTCTTATACTGTTCACCCTCCCTCTCAGTATAAGCTTGTGTTCTTCAATTGGTATCAGAGTGGGTTCCTTCAGAAGAGTTTAACAACTTGAAGGAAAATCTTAAAAGAACACAGATGGATTCTCAGAGTAGATCCTTAGAAAATTTAGCACCATTGTTCGATGGGAACAATTATACACTATGGAGCTCAAGGATGAAGTTTCATCTAATGGCACTTGGAAATGAAGTATGGGAAGTAGTTGAAAATGGATACACACCACCAACAACTCCACCTACAGATAAATATGGTAAGCTTCTACATCATTATAATTCAAGAGCAATGAATGCAATTCAAAAGGGTTTACATGAAATAGAGTTTATAAATATTATGCATTGCAAATCAGCAAAGGATATGTGGGATAAGTTGCAAGGCATATATGAAGGAGATAAAAAGGTCAAAAGGGTAAAGTTGTAAAATTTCAAGAGAGCATTTGAAGACCTAAAAATGAAGGATGAGGAAAATATTGTAGGATATCTACTTCATGTGGATGAGGTTGTTAGCTCCATGCAAGGACTTGGACTTGAAGTTTTAGAACCTGATGTGTGTGATAAGATTCTAAGGTCACTCCCAAAAAGGTTTAGTGAAAATATTTCAGCTATAGAAGAGTCAAAAGATATTGATCATTTGAAAAGAGATGAATTACATGGCATTCTCATAGCATTTGAGATAAGAATAAAAGAGGAACCTATTCTCAAAAAGGAAGCAACCTTCAAAGCTACTAAGAAGACAAAGGGTAAGAAGTCAAATTCAAGCAATGAGTCATCCAGTGATGAGGAAGAAAATTATGGTAGAAGGAACAAGGATCCAAGAAGATTTAAAGATGCAAAATCAGTTAGATGTTTCAATTGTGGAAAGTATGGTCACTATGCAACTGATTTTCAAGAAGCTAGAAATAACAATGATGAAGAAAAATAGGATCATAAGAATAGGGAATTAAAAAAATACAGGTACCAAAAGAAAGGTAAGGATGGACAAGGCAAACAAGGAAAGAAGTTCTTTCAAAGACAAAAGAAGAGTTACTATGCAGACAAGGCAAGTAAGTACTCAAGTGATAGTGATAATAGTTCCTCAGATAATGATAAAGATGAAGTTCTATTTCTGATAGAAGAAAAAAAGAAGTTAAGAAAAGGTCACCAATAATTCTCAAGTGTTTTAGATGTGGTAACTTTGGACATCTTGAAGATAGTTGTACAAAGAGTGGTTTCAGTTTCAGTGATGATGAATATGAAGATACACTTGAAGGACCAGAAGAGAATATTCTAATGGCACTAGAAGAAGAAGGAGGTGATCCTATAGAAGACAAGTCAAAAAAGAATGAAGATGTTTTCAAAGGCAAAAAAATAGAGGAAGAATCAGAGAAAGGAGAAGTTGATCTTGAGGGAGAGCTTATTTATGCTCTTAACACATTAAAGAAGGTAAGAAAGCAAAATTCCCAACTTAAGCTTCAGTTTCAAGAATGTGATGAAGAGAAAGGAAAGCTTATAGAGGATCTAAATAAGTCAATGGCTAAGACAAAGAAGTTCAAGGATAAGTTAGATGCAAAGATCTTAGAATGTGAAAGGTTAGAACATGAAGTGGCTCTACTAAGGGAAGAAATAAAAGAGTCTAAGGATAGGTTACACAAGTTTGGAAAGAGCTCAAATATTGTAGATAAGATGATCAAGGTACAAAGATGGTCAACAAACAAAATAGGTCTTGGTTTTGAACAGGTACAAAAGAAACAAGAAGAGGAGTCAACCTCAAGTTCTGAAGAAGAAGAAACTTCAGAAGAAGATAGTGTAAGAGATAGTGAGACTTCTGAGGATGAGTTGGACAATAGAAAGTTCAACAAGGAAAGGAACAATGCACAAATGAGAAACAGATGGAACAAGAATCAACATAGGGTAAAAGAGACTAAGAGACCAATGAGGTCAAGACAAGGAAATTTCAATGGATGATGTTTCTCATGTCATAGATTTGGGCACAAGGCTTCACAATGCAAGACACATGAAAGACATGAATATGGAAATTTCATAAACAGGTAGCATTTTCATGGGTATTGCTACTCATGTAATCAGTTTGGTCACAAGGCAATGAATTGCAGGGTTCATGATAGGAATAGATATGGCTTCACCAGGAGAAATCCCAAGATATTTGCACCTCCAAGGAATAACAATATCAAGTGTTATAAGTGCAATAATTATGGACATACAACAAAGTGGTGTAGAGCAAAAATTCCAGAGACAAGCAGGAACAGAAATAGTCAGAGGAATCAGAAGGATCAGATGAGAAGAAAAGTGGACAAAGGTAAATATTAGTGCATGTTGGGAGTAGAAATACTCCCACCCTAGAATTAACCACATCAAGAGGAGGTGGGGGAGGGGCTAAGCTAAGAGTCTCATTCTTAGCCCCGAGCCCCAAAGGTGACCCTTTGCCATTGATGTCAAAGGGGGAGAGATTTGAGTAAGGGGGAGAGATTTGATTTAAGGGGAGAGCATTGAGTCAGGGGGAGCTTTCCAAGGGGAGTAGAACAGAAAAGGTTAAGGAAATGGTAAAAGGTAATTGGGTTGCCATCAATGACAAAGGGGGAGATTGTTGGACATTTTGAGTAATTGAGTTGTCATTGATGTCAAGAGTCAGTTTCAGTGAGCAATGCAAGAAGCGGTTTCGAAATCAGTGCAAAGGAAAGTCCACGTCTAGTTGGTCAGATCCAGTTCTAGGTGGTCAGATGAGGTTCAAAGAGCAATGAAGAGGCCCAAGCAAAATAATATTATAATATTTTATTATAATATTAAAAGGGGAGATTTAAATTAATTATAAATTAATTTAAATAATTTCATTATAAATTAATTTATTAATTAATTTAATTAACTTCTAAAGTTATTAAGTTAATTATAGATTAATTATAATTTAATTATAAAATTAATTTATGTTAATTAAAATAATCCTAAAGTTAGGATTATAAAGTTTATTTTATAATTTGAATTCAAAAATTTGAATTATCTACCGATGTTTTCAAAGCTTGGTCTATGCATATAAAAGGGGGGCAAGACTTTGTCTAAACCCCATCCATGTAATTCACATGTGCTATGCTCTCGACTATCATGTGCAAGGGAAGAGAATATTTCATGTTTCAAAGGTTTTCGATGGTAGAGGATAAGACAAAGAGGAGCGAAGCTCCTTCTTCATCGCACAACACTGTGTAGCGCAGCTGGAAATCGAGGGAGGTGCTAAGTTTGGTAGGCTCATGGTGCAAGGTTTGAAACCCACCGGATTTAGTTTTTGCAAAGTGGAAGTGATTGGTTTTTGTGTGCTGCACCATCGGGGAAGGCACAAAGGGAAGGTGTTAGCTTTCCTCTTTGTGGGAAGGCATGTAGCCCACGTGGTGGGCTAGCGCCTTGCTAAGGCGCTCGGCTGGGAGAGGTTCCATGTTCGAAACCCATCGAGGCCCTTTTGCATAGTAAGAGGTATGTGCTCATGATTTGCCAAGGTTAATTGCTATTTTCGGATTTGCTAAAGGTTGAATAAAAATAAATATTTTTGAGGGTTATAAAGTTTATTTTTAAAATTTGATTATTGAGTATTTGAGGGAGATAAAAGGATAGGAAGCATTATTTTTGAGGGTTTGATTTTTGGAGGTTGTTAATTAAATATTGGAGATTATAAGGAGTAATTGAGTAATTAATTTTTGTATGCTTTGATGATTGCTAATTTCAAAGGAGTAATAAGGTGTATTTGAGTTTGATTATTTTTGTGATTGAGAAATATTTTTGAGAGAGAGTTAGTGTGATATTTTGTCATCTAACCATTGAAATTGGCAAAGAAGAAAATTGTGTTTAAGACAGGTTTTTAAGGGCACTTCTACATCAAACAAAAAGGTATGGGCACATCTTCCTATAGAGTGATTGTTGGATGTTGTGAATGCTAAGTTGGAGTGAAAAGGGTTGTTTGATAAGCATTGTTGAGTTTGGTTTTTCTTGAATGAAAGTTGATTCTAGAAACCTTGTTTGATAAGCATTGTTGGAAATATTGAATAAAGCTTTCATATGCTTGAACTAGGGTTTGTGCAAAGAACATGAGTATCATTGTTATGTGAAGTGGTGAACTATCTTGAACTAGGGTTTGTGAAAGAACATGAGTATCATTGTTATGTGAGATTGGTTAATAAGCATTGTTGGAAACAATTGAGTGAGTTGTCATATGCTTGGACTAGGGTTTGTAAGCAAGGAGTGTTTTTTTGAGTGATTGATTAAGTGGAGTTGATTAAGCCTAGTCAAGTGGAAGTATTGAAGTGATAGTTCTAATTCTGTGAAACAAATTGTTCTATATTCTAAATTGATTTGAGAAAGAGATTGAGAGTGATTGAGTGTGAAACATATTGAGTCTCTAACAATTCTCTATATGTTTCTATGGTAAAAAGAAAGAGAGAAAGAAAGTGATTGAGTATTATTGTGAGTGTGAAGCATATTGAGTCTCTAACAATTCTCTATATGTTTCTATGAGATTGGACAAGTTCTAGTGAGGACTTGTTGAGCAGATTTGAGACAAGTCTTGGTGAAGACTTGTTGAGCAGATTGGACAAGTTCTAGTGAGGACTTGTTGAGCAAATTTGAGACAAGTCTTTGAGAAGACTTGTGGATAGATTAGTGTGAGATTTTGTGGAAGCTTACAATAAAAATTTGAGGTGAAGACTTGTTGAATTTGAGACAAGTTCTAGAGAGGACTTGTGGATAGATTAGTGTGAGCTTTTGTGGAAGCTTACAAGGCAGATTTGAGACAAGTCTTTGAGAAGACTTGTGAGCAGAGTTGGTTGATTGATTTGTTCAAACCTTGGGTTAAGGTTTGGGGCAGATCTAGCAGAGTTGATTTGTGATTGAGTCAAGCTTTGTGTTAAGGCTTGAGGATAGATTTGAGGACAGATTTTGGTGCAAATTTGAGGATAGGTTTGTGCCAGACAAGAAACAGAGATTGAGCAGATTTGTGCTAGACCGAAGGACTATGTTTAGTGCATATTTGAGGATAGATATTGAGCAGATTTGTGCTAGACCGAAGGACTATGTTTAGTGTAGATTTGAGGATAGATATTGAGTAGTATGTTTAGTACAAATTTGAGATAGAGCTGAGTGCAAGCTTTGGAGGTGATAGAGTATAGAGGATGATAGTCTCTAGTGGATAGAGATCCATTAGCCAGGGTAGTGAGGATAGGTCTTCTGAGTGAGGATAGGAGTCTTCAGTGGATAGAGATCCATTAGCCAGTGTAGTGGAGGCAGCAGTTCTTCTAGAAGATCACCAGCCAGAGTAGAGGAGAAAGGAGTTCTCCTATGGATAGAGATCCATGAACTTGATTAGGGGATTGGTGTCTCCTTTGGACAGAGGTCCATAAACATTGTAATAGGGAAAGGTTTCCCAAGAGATTTGTTGAGAAAATTTTAGTGAAATATTTTCTTCGTGGAGTAGCCCACATTGGGTGAACCACATTAAATTGGTGTCTCTATTGTGTGTGGTGATTTGTGCATTGCTTTGATTACTGTTGTTGATATTGCTATTGATACATTGCATAATATTGATTGGAAAGAAAAAGTAAAAAGTGGTCTTATACTGTTCACCCCCCCTCTCACTATAAGCTTGTGTTCTTCATGATCTGACTAGACGAAGGTGTGGAGACCAAATTAGAGAAGTTGAATATTTAAATCCTTTGCATTGGTACTAGAGATACTAATAACATCATGAAGCTAGGTCTCTCTATCAACACAAGGGCTACCATAAATTTATCTTGGGTTCTATCACTAATTTTATTTACAAGCACTAATGGATAATGCCATAGTGTCAATTTTGATTTCCCAATGATGCTACCCATATATTCTCTTTAGTCGTTAAGTACCATGCAACATGTGCCACCTTGCACCACTACATGTATGGATGTGTTATTTTAAGAATGAGTGTGACTAAAATCTAGGAGTAAGTGTAGAATAAAGTGTGAGTGTGATTTGGAAATAAGTGTGAGTGTGATTTGGAAATAAGTGTAGTAGTGAGTACAAGCATGAGTCGATAGTGAGTGCAATTGAAAGCAATTATGAGTAAGTGCAACCAAAAGTGAGTGTGAGTGAGTGCAACTAAAAGTGATTGCAAGCGTAAGCTAGAGTAAGTGTAGTAGTGAGTGTGAGTATGAGTTGGGAATGAGTGTGCAAGCTAAGAGTGAATGATATTAGAAAGGGAGTGTGAACCAAGAGGGACTGCAAGCCAATATTGAAAATATGTCAAATATTTTCCATGTTATTTTGGTGGGGTTAACACTAAAAGGTATTGGACACTTTGTACTTATATTTATAAGGGTTTGGGATCATATCGGACCTCAAACAAGGTTTCAAGGGTAGTAGCCCTCTGAAAACTAGGGGTTCAAAGGTGAAAACCCCCAACCAAAATTTTTAAGCATTTTTAAAGTTATTTTTAGATCCATATGGGGTTTTAGGGGTATATTTGAACCCATGCATTTTCACCCATCATATTGTAAAATCTATGCATGTAACTTTATAATATATATTTCACTTGTATTAGATTTTGGTGAGAGATAGAAGAGGAACATTATTGTATTGGATATGGTTAAGTTTATGCAACAAAAAGATAATACTATGCCAGTTTTTCCTAGTTAAGGGTTTAGGATAAATATTGTGTTATGTGTGAATTTGCTATATTCTTCCTTTGATTTTATAATTATTGCTTTTCTAGTTTTAGTTTATTGGGGATGTTTAATTATTTTCATTTGGTATCAGATCTAGCTTTTACATTTGTTTGAGTAATAAGGGTTTCAATCCTATGCTAAATTAATTCTTGAGTGAGAGTTGTATGTGAAAGCATCTAGGCAAAGGAGAAATATGGGAGGCACATTAATAGAGATTGAAAATTTTAATAGATAAAATTTTGAGTTTTAGAAACTCAATATGGAGGATTTGATAGTTAATAGATATCAGTGGATTGTGGTCTTGGGAACAAAACTAACATCAATGATAGATGAGGATTGGCTAAAAATTGATAGGAAGGCAAGGAGCTCTATGAGACTGTGCTTATCTGATTCAGTATTGTTGAATGTATCTACAAAAACCATGACAAAGTTGTTATGGGAGAATTTAAGAACATTGTATCATACAAAGTCACTAGTAAATAAACTCTTTCTTTGAAATAAGTATTCATTTTGGATGAATGATGGTGACTTTGTGGATGAACATATGAATTCTTTTAACACTATGGTAATTCAATTAACCTCTATAGAAGTAAAAATGGATGAAGAGTAAAAGTGTATTACTTTAATTTATTCATTACCTGATTCATGAAATAACCTAGTTATGGCTATCACCAATACTACATCTACATTGAAAGTAGAGGACATAGTAGAAACTTTGATGTCTAAGGAGATGAGATGAAAATATTTTAAATATTATCATAAAAAATATTCCTTGGTGGTGGAGGTCATTCTCAAGAAATAAGTAAAAATAAATTAGGAGAAAATAAATCAAAATATAGGGGTAAATCTATTACCCTAGAAAAGAGAAAATGCTAGAAGTGTGGTAAAGCAGGTATTATAAAAGAGACTATAGATCTAAAAAGGCTAATAATAATTGATCATATTATGAAGGAACTTCTACATAAACAAATACCACAAATGAATATTCAAGGGACTTATTCTTAGCTACAACATGCTCAAGTGAATGCCATGACTCATGGTTGATTGACTCGGGATGCTTATTTTCATATGACTCCTCATAGAGAATGGTTTAGTGAATATGAAAATATAGATGGAGGTAAAGTCTTATTGGAAGAAAATTCGACATATAAAATAATAGGTCAAGGAAGAGTCAAGTTGAGGCTAAAATATGAAATAATTAAAACCCTTCCTAGTATGTTGCATATTCTAGGTTTGGCAAGGAATATGATATTCATGAGTAAGATGAATGATGTAGGTGTGAATGTGGTATTTAATAAGGATAGTTACAAGATGGTTCATGGAGCCTTGGTGTTGGCAAGGGGAGTTTACACAAGAACTTTGTTCAGACTTGAGGCTAGCACTATAAGTATTAATTGCAATAACTCTTTAGTTGTATAGGAAAATGTAGCACCCTAAAATTGGCGCAGTAAAATTATAAAATTTACATTCACCTTAGTAAATAATTTTAAAATCAAATTTAACCTCCCAAACCGCCCGTTAACCATCGGGTATTCCGTTTCCCCCTTTTTGCACCAATTTTAGAGGTTGTTTTGACCGTTTGACGATATCGTCGCCGATCAGACGATATCGCCCCAGATTTGATGATTTCGTCTGGACTAGGACGTCCAGACGATCTTGTCGCAAAACTGAATTTGCATAGTTGGAATCTGTTCCAACGGGTCTCCAATCTGGGTAGAAGCGTGTCTGCGTCGTTGGGACCCTCCCCCGTTGGAGATCTCCCAAATTGGGATGATCTCCAACCTCCTACCTACTCCCCCTAAGCCTATTTAATCTCTAAGATTTTCCCTCCCCAACCCCTGGCTGAAATTTTTTGCAAAGTGATTCCCTCTACATTAGAACATCCTAATCTTGCATTTGCACTAGTTCCACATCGATTTTATTGCAGGTACATCATTGTTTTTCAGCCGGAGCCAGCATCCATCGTCGTCGACGAACCTGTTCAGATCGGAGGCGATCCCGTCAAATGCGAGACGATTTCGTACTGATGCGAGACGATCTCGACTGCAGCCCACATCGAGGCAATCAGTGCCTGGAGTTTGCTTTTCTCAACTCTATTTCTATCATTTTATTCTGTAAATTAGATTATTTATTCAGTTTTTATGTTATTTTGCATTTGGAGTTCACCCATTTAGCTTAGATTGCATGCTAAGTTCATGATCTGCTATTAAAGTACAGTAATTGGCTTTAAATTCTGTTCTTAAATATTGTTCAGTATTCATATTGCTATTTGGTGTAATTTGCCTCTGTTAGCACAATAGAATTTCTTGTATTTTGCATCTATTTTCTGTCTTGCAGGTCTCTGGCGAATTCGTCTGACGAATTCGTCAGATCTCGGACGAATCTGTCAGTCTCAGACGATTCTGTCAGATTACAGATGATTCTGTCAGATTACAGGCGATCCAGACTGCTTCAAACGTCAGAATCTTCTGCAGACATCCGGATCAGGTATTTTTCATTGTCATTCCGTAAAATTCTCTTTTTTTTGCTTTCAAATATGTTTCTTTGTATTCATGAAAGTTGCATTTTCATGTAGTTTTAATTTAGATTCATTCGGCCAAACCTAGGATATGAATGCTTAAGGTTAAAACGAACTCATCAAACACATTCCAAAACCTAGGCGTGGAAACTGCCGCTAAATGTTTCCTGGTGAACCCACCATCCATCGAAAAATCACCAAAATACACCTCCCTTGAGAGGCGGGACCTTCGCAAAGTCCTCTCAGTCCGAGGTATCGCGACATCCTTTTCCCATCCTCCTTCCGGGCGCGGATCCTATAGCCTGAAGGTAGGGATGCGAAAAATTTGGAGCGATACATTTTGGTGAACCCGACGTGAATGCATCATAACCTTTTGAAAACAAAAACAAAAACAAAAACAAAAAAAAAAAATTAGAACAACTAAAACTTAGATGCATTTTAAAACATTTAAGGTTTAAAGTCATGTTTAGATGGTAGCTCCTAAAAAGAGGTTAGCAGTTACTATAAACGTAGAAAATCAATTGGCAGCTATAGAAGTTAATTATGTCCTTAGTATCCCTGAAACGAGTAGAAATCAATCCTTGTGGGACGAACTTGATAGGAGACTTAGTCTCATCTCATCTAGGTCCACACAACTTAAGCAAATTAAGAGGCTAGTCTTGGATAGAATCCTGGATCCTCATCAATTAGTTTTTTATCATGAACTTCAGAGAGCCTGCCATAGATGGTTAGCCTATAGGAGAGCTTTAGTATCTTCAAAATTATTCACCTTCGAGGAATACCTCGAGAACGCAGCCATTGTGCACCAATTCCTAGGCCTTGTAGAAGACCAAGAGGTTGTTCTTACAGATAGGGAAAGATGGAATAGAGTTCCTCGTGTTTGTGTTATATCGAGAGTATTGCCATGAGATTTACTTCTATCAACCAGCATCTGAGATAGATAATATTACCATAGCCCTTTTCATCAAATTCTTAAAAGAAAACTTTCAATTTGAAGAAGAACATTTCATGACCCCTGAACAACTCGAACCTATTAATGATATTCATAAGTTATTCATAGAAAACTAGCTCATTTACTTTCAGTCTTATTATTGCGTGCATCTATTGTTTTATTTGCTGTCTTTATTGTATTATTTCAAAAAATTAAAGAAAAACTAAAAAAATCAAAAAACTTAGCAAAAACTTAAACACTTCAATTTCAAATATTATAGTAGGTATATAGTAAATAATATATACCTCTTAATTTGTTGCATATATATATATATATATATATTTGCTGAAATCAAAACTTAGCACCATGCCTAAACTTAGGAATGGCAAAGAAACTTTAGGGGAAGGAGAAGATTGGTTACAAGATACAACTGAAAACCCAAATGTCCTTCTTGGAGATTCAAATCCGGAAGGAGAAACTCTAGGTCAATCAGATGAAGACTTAGGGGAAGATAAGGAACAAGAAGCAAGTGTTAAAGAGGATGGATCCTCATCCCCTAGAGTAGCTCCAAATGGAGCTATTGCCTTTGACAATGCAGAGCATTTCAAGAGATTTCTCATGGAAAACATTGATGACCTTAATGTGGAAATTCGCCTTGATAAAGGGCAAATTAGTAAAACTCAAGCGACCATGGAATATATGTGCAATATGCAGACTAATCCCTTGTCTTTCATTGATCAAGAAAGTGACAAGGGTGGACCATCCAATACGGATATGGTCACTATAGCCCAAAGCATGTCAAAACAACAGGTTACCCAACCTCCTAAGGAACCTGTTACTCAACCTAAAATCACTCCCGCACAAAAGAAAATTCCCTTCACTACTTTATTCCGCCAAACTATTGAGCAAAATGCTTTAAGTAAACAGAAACCTAAAACTAAGCCAAATACAAACTTTCAGCAATCTGGAATACAACATAATACAGCTTCAAAATTCCTCCATAATACTTTTCCTACCAATACTTTACACAACAGTAACATGGCATCTAACCTGCATGTTCCTCCATCATATGCCTATAACACTTATGTCAATGCCCTACCAAACCAATATGGGGGGCAAACTAGTAATCTGGAAGCCATGGTGAAACAATTAGCTTCACGTATGGACCAGATAGATCCCTACCGTCCCTCGTATAATTATCGAGAGATCTGTAGTCAACCTTTGGATCCCATAGTTGTAGCTCAACCATACCCTAAACATTTTCCCATGCCTATTCTGCCTATATATAAAGGAACAGAAGATCCCATAGAGCATCTTCGCATGTTTAGGATAGCATGTCACGACATATCGCATGACGACTTGCTATTACTAAAAATGTTCCCCAAAAGTTTAGGTGGAATGGCATTAGAGTGGTACTATCAATTGCCCACTCATTCTTTAAGAAACTTTGAAGAAACAACTGAATCATTTGTCCATCAATTTAGTGCCTACATCGAGAGGCATGTAACTATTAAAGACCTATACAATTTAAAACAAGATAAGGATGAATGCTTTGCCGATTTCTTAGCTAGATGGAGGCAATTGACAGGAAAACTGCACTTTGTGCTACCCTATAGGGAAATGTTAGACATTTTCATCAACAATTTACAAGAACAACTATCTTATGAACTATCAACTGCTACCCTAACTACCTTCGATCAAGCTATAGATTTAGCTCGAAGAGTAGAAGATGCCCTCATTAGGAGAGGCCAACTTAGGAAGAAGGATGATGAGAAAACATCCAGAAATCAATATAAAAACAAACAGGTTGTCGGTGACGGAGTCACTGACAGCAGAAATGTTGCTAATATCAATGCAACGAAGACAACGGAAAAATTCATATTGAAACCTCCTGACAAGCCTCCTCGAGAATTCACTAGATTAAACCAACCTTTGTCAACTATTTTACCTCAATTACTCGAAAGAGGTTTGATCCAATTACCCGCTATCCAGGAACCTGACCCAAGTATACCCGGATATAGAGCTGATTTGCACTTGTGATTTCCATAGAGGACCTGGACATTCTACCAACGCTTGTAAGAGATTGAAACATAAAATACAAGATTTGATTGACAATAATGAAATGGAAGTGCAAGCCTTCCAACCTAAACAAAACCCTCCTAATAATACTCAAAAGACCATTCCCCAAAATCAAAATCAAAATGCCAATCAAACTTTAGACATATTTCAACACCCTTTACCAAGACATGGTAAAGAGGTGGCCAATCAAATCGAACATCATAATGTTCCCCCTCCTACCCGATATGTAGGAACCATTAGCGGACAATTACCTATTCAGGATTCTCAAATATTTGACACGACCTTATCCCTAGTTACAACCAGGCCCTTACATAATTTTCAAACTTCTGATTCTAGTGATATAGAATCAGATAGTGAAAGTGAACTAGACATTACTTCAAACCAATCGAATAGTTCTAAAAATGAATCAGATCCTATTCAACCTGTCACAGATGCTATGGTTCCAGAAGAACCATTTCCTAGAAGAGTCACTACTCGACCTTCTTCTAATATAGTCCTTCCTTATGAACAAGCCATAAATTCTCAACCGAGACCGTTTCAACGTCATCACTATAACATTGTAGGAACCATTGGAGTCGTTACTCGACAACAAGCTCAAAATTCCCAACAAGAACCAAACCAGAATGATGGATCAGCTCCATTCGTTCTGAAAAATCCCAATAAAGGGAATCTTGCTTCTAATGCTCAACCTAAACCCCCTTACAGTATTAACGAACAATTGTCCAACACTACGGCCAGAATTTCCCTCTTAGATTTATTGAGATCCTCTCCCACCCATAGGGATGAGTTGATGCTTACATTGAGCCAAATGATGGTACCTCAAAACATTCAACCTGAAGCTATGGCCCATACGATCATCACTCGAGAGATTGATTGTATTGACTTCAGGGATAAAGATATCCCGCAACACAGTTTACATAAGGACAATCCCTTATACATTACTGCTTTAATTGGAGATGTAGCTGTCAAACGAGTTTTGATTGATAATGGCTCATCTCTAAACATTTGCACCTTTGACTTCTACCAACGATTTGGCTTTAGAAGTGATGAAATGAAGAAAACTGATATGATCATCAAAGCTTTTAATGACGAAACACAAGAAACGTGTGGAGTTATCACCCTCCCATTGCAAGTTGGTCCTAGAACCCTAGAAACAACCGTGTTTATTGTACATTGCCCAGCATCGTACAATATACTTTTGGGTCACCCTTGGATCAACGCCATGCGAGCGGTCCCATCAACTTTACACCAATGTGTTAAATTTGAGTTTAAAAATCAGTTGGTCACTATTCATGGTGACCCTAGACCTTTTGATATGTGTGCTTTGGCAGAACCAGTTGGAGTGCAATTTTGCCCAGCTCTGTCATCCACACATCCTAGTTCTTCTTTTTCATCTAAAACTATGAAACATAAACCCATAACTTCACCTAGTTCCCCTCCATTAACTTCATCCTCCTATATAGATCAACAACCCTCTAAACAAATTCTTCTAGAACCTCAAAAAGATTTTAAATCTACAACCAATCCTTCAACTATTACCCCTACAAATTCAAAACCTCTAGACACATCTATCATACCTTCCACATCTCAAGACATAGGTAATAAACCTTCTACATCTTATGCCCTTTACGATGAACTATTACCAGATTTATCTACAACCTTAATATCAGAAAAAATGAATGCTTTCATGCAAGATTCAAACCTTTTAAATAAATTGCCGCCATCTCCTCGTACTTTGGGCCTCCCACAACCTATGGGAAGTACTTACCAAGTCGGGAGTTGTGCCTTCATTTATAAAGGATATGAGTGGGGAAGAATCCCTCGGAATATCAAAACTCATCATGAGGGATACGCTCGGTGTTATTTTACCAATGATTATATTAAAGCTAAACCCATGATGCTTAAAATGGGATATAAAGGGAAAGGCTTGGGACCTTTCCAAAATGGCATGAAAGAACCTTTCGAGGTAGAACCGTGGCCTGCCCGCTGTGGTGTGGGCCTATTTCCTAGTAAGGGTCAACCCTTTCCTTTTGAGGATGATGATCACCTCATATGCTATCAAGATTATTTGGATAGGCATGTTGATTTGCCTCTTAATAATCAGTCGTTTTCATGCAACATGCTATCCATAGCATACCCCGAAATGATTGTTGACCCCGATGAAGAGTTGGAAGGAGATATCTTCCATGATGTCTCTGTTGAAGAGATGTTACACAATGGGTTTTATTTTGATGGTTCTATACCAACTATAGCCCAACTTGAGGCCACTAATCCTCGAGAATGAATTATCTAAATTAACCTTACAAGAATTACAAGAATTGGGCGTTTCACCCGCCCCACCTAATTTTGAAAGAGATCTACACATGGAGGTAGAAAATGTCATTAAAATTAACATTGGAACTGAGGACAATCCTCACATAATCAATATTGGAGCAGAACTAAGTCCAGAAAAACAAGAACAATACATTGCATTCCTTAAAGAGTATGAAGATGTCTTCGCTTGGACATACGAAGATATGCCAGGTCTAGACCCTTTCGTAGTCATGCATCATCTAGTGGTCCATCCGGATGCTAAACCGGTTAAACAAAAACTTAGAAAAATGCATCCCAAAGTGGCTTTGCTAGTCAAAGGGGAGTTAGAAAAACTCCTGAATGTTATCTTTATACAAGCTATTGATTATGCTTGAATGGATCTCAAATGTAGTTCCAGTCACCAAGAAAGAAGCTACCAAAGTTAGGGTTTGCACCGATTTTAGAGATATCAACGCTGCATGCCCTAAAGACGACTTTCCTCTTCCAAACATGGATCAAATTATTGACTTTACTGCCGGAAGTGGGATGATGTCCTTAATGGACGGATTCTCCGGTTATAATCAAATTCGGATAGCTCCTGAAGACCAGGCTAAAACAGCCTTTATTACCCCCTGGGGTACCTTTTGCTGGAAAGTGATGCCATTTGGCTTAAAGAACGCAGGTGCAACTTACCAACGAGCTATGACCTACATTTTTCATGATATGATGCATGATATCCTACATGATTATGTAGATGATATTATAGCTCGCTCTCTTATTGAAGATCATCATTTGGATGATTTGCGAAAAGTCTTTAATCGATTACGAGAATATCTCATTCGATTAAATCCAGAAAAATGTATATTCGGAGTTAAGTCCGGCAAACTATTGGGGGTTTTAGTTTCTTTACGTGGTATCAAAATTGACCCTCTCAAAATTGCGGCTATCACCGATATGCCCGCACCTACTAATATATCTGAATTACGAAGTTTACAGGGTAAACTTCAAGCTATCCGTCGCTTCATTGATAAGTCGGCGGACAAAAGCTGGTCCTTTTCTCAAACTTCTTAAGAAGGATGTCCCTTTCAATTGGGACACAGAATGTAGAGAAGCTTTTGAACTTCTCAAACAATATCTCCTTAACCCATCGGTGCTTTCACCGCCTAAATCTGATCGCCCATTTCTCCTCTATATTTTTGCTTCAGATTCTGCCTTAGGAGCTATGTTAGCTCAACTCGATGATGAAAAATGAGAACGTGCTAATTATTATATTAGCCGAACCTTCATCAGTTATGAAACCCGCTATACAGCGTTAGAGAAGCTATGTCTAGCAGTCATTTTTGCTACGCAAAAATTACGACATTATATGCTTAGTCAAAAAACGTATGTCATTGCTAAATACGATCCCTTAAGGTATCTCATGAGTCGACCTTATTTATCGGGTCGCACAGCCAAGTGGGTTCTTGCTCTAAGCGAGTTTGATCTCACATTCATAGGACAGAAGTCTGGTTAAGGGTCAAATCATAGCGAGATCAATTAGTCGCTGCACCCTTAGAGTCTACTCATCCCCTCATTATCGAGTTTCCTGATGAATGCCTTCAATTAGAGGTAGACCTTGTTGAACAATGGTCCTTATACTTTGATGGAGCCCGATGCATGAGTGGGGCTGGTGCGGGTATTATTTTAATATCTCTGCAAAAACATCTTATTCCTCTGTCCTTCAAAGTGACCTTTGCTTGCACCAACAATACTGCTGAGTATGAAGCTCTAATCCTTGGATTACGAGCTGCTCTAGCACTAAAAATTAAACACCTTTTAGTTTTTGGGGATTCCCAATTAGTTATAAACCAAATTAATGAAGTTTATCAAACCAGAGATGATAAACTTCGCCCATATAAGGCCTATGTTTTACAACTAATGTCCTTGTTTGATCAAGTCACCTTGGAAGCCATTCCTCGAACTAGCAACCGTGCAGCTGATGCCATGGCCGTCACTGCATCTCTCCTGCCCTTGGAGTTAGACGACGAATATGCCACTATCATTATTCGTCGGCTCCAGGAACCCGCTTCAACTAAGTCATGCTTAGAGCCTTTGGATGTGTTTCTAATCAATGAAACTACTCCTGAACCTTGGTATATAGACATATTTGATTTTCTCCAAAATGGGACTTTCCCTGACAATTCTAATAGAAACCAGCGTCGGTTATTACGTCGACGAGCAAGTCGCTTTGTAATAATTGGCAATACTTTATATAGGAGATCTTTTGAAGGTATCCTATTAAGATGTTTAAACTTAGAAGAGTCTAAATCAGCCTTGAGTGAAGCCCACGATGGATCTTGTGGAGGACACTTTAGTGGTAGTGCCATTGCTAAAAAGCTCCTTCGGATAGGATACTTTTGGCCTACCATGGAAACAGATGCACATGAGTATGTGCGCCATTGCGACAAGTGTCAAAAACATGCTGACCTTGTCCATGCGCCTGCACAAGAGCTGCAGGCTATTTCATCTCCTTGGCCCTTTTCTAAATGGGGCTTGGATATTATTGGCAAAATCAATCCTGTGTCATCTGATGGACACAAGTTCATCATAACTGCCACTGAGTATTTCACGAAGTGGGTTGAAGCTATGCCTTTAGCTTCTTGCACTGGCTCACAGGTCTCTAAATTCATTTTTAATCAAATCATTTGCAGGTTCGGAATTCCTGCGAATCTCATCTCTGACAATGGAACTCCTTTCAAAAATAAAGATGTTAAAAAATTATGTCAAAAATATAAGATTCAACATCGTTGGTCCACCCCCTATTATCCTCAGGGTAATGGTCAAGCAGAAGCTTCTAACAAAACTTTAATCAAAATTCTCAAAATATTAGTCAATAAAACTGGCCGTGATGGGCATATTCAATTATATCTAGCCTTGTGGGCTTATCGAACTAGTGTTCGAACCCCGACGGGCACTTCACCATTTGTTTTGGTATATGGTCTGAAGCAGGTTTTCCATTTGAATTGGAAGTTCCTTCTTTGGCTCTGCTACTTCAAGATACCGAAGTAGGAGATGAATATCATCTGTGCAGACTCGATCGAGTTGGAACTCCTCGATGAAAAATGCATCAATGCTTTGGAGCATCTCCGTGCTTACCAAAACAAGCTTAAAAGATCATATGCTAAGAAAGTTCGTCATCGATCCTTTGAGATTGGCGACCTTGTTTTAAAAGAAAATCAAAAAAATACAAATGCAACCAAAGAACTTAAAGGTAAATTTGAGCCCAAGTGGCTCGGACCATACATCATTACTGCTAAATTTGAATCAGGAGCATATAAATTATCTACCTTAGATGGTAAAGAACTTAAAGAACCCATGAATATTTTGCACCTTAAACGTTACTATGCATAAATTTGGTCATTTCATCCATGTTTGTTTAAAATTATTATCTTGTATTTCTTTCAATTTATAAAAATCCAAAAACACCAAAAACATTCATAAATCTCCAAAACTCTTCAAAAACTATCTATTGCATTTATTTAAAGCACTAGTTAAGTTCCTTTTGCTCAAAAACTAAAATCAAAATAAAAATCTAAAAATAGCTATATGCTTGACTCTTTCGAAACCAAAACAATATACAGAAGAAAGAGAGAGTCAACATTCTCAAAACTTCTCAAAAATGTTTATATATATTTTCTTACAATTATTGCAGTTATATGTTTCAACTTATTTTGGATAAATTAGCATTTATTTTGAATCCCTCACTTGCACACTCACAAAAAAATAAATATCTTGATTTTATCTGGCATGATTACTAATCTCTCTTATATCAAAGTTCACAAATTTCAATTAAATAAAGTTTGAGCATAGAGAATTGATCTTGTTATTTACCTAAACCAAGCACATCTTTTCACAATAAAATGATTATATTTGTAATTTCCATGTTTTGCTACATAGTAGAACTGATTTCTTGAGTGAAAAGTTTCCCCTGCTATCCTATCATGCACATGGTCTAGAATCTTTGAGAATTGGCAAAAGGACAAGCTCACCCCTACCCAGAATAAAAATCCCTTGCTCTACAGACTAATCCGAGCAAGTATCCCTAGCAAAGAAAAAGAGAAGAAAAATTCAAGAAAGAAGAGAAAAGAAAAATGTTATTTCAGCAATGTTCCAAGTATTATCAAGCAAAAGAAATACAAAAAGAAAAATAAGCAAAGTTCAAAAGAAAGCAAGAAAGCAATAAAATCCCTTTCCCTACCCTTTGAAAAGAAAAGAAGGGTTGATGAGCTTGAATCCCTGGAATTCTCAATTATTCGAAAAGTGTGAGGTAAGCCCCATAACAGGTGGTTTGTGCCCAACCTCGCTTGGCCTTGGGTAACTCCTAGCGTGGCGATATATCCGTCACATTAGCGACCTTCTTTTGTACAGACCTATGTCTCGCTTATGGATTAGCTAGCTCTTGATAATCCGACCTACATAGTAGTCTAATATGGTTATATGCATCTACATCATGGTTAATGAACATTTATTTGGTTTCCTCAAATCACTTGTATCATAGTATCTTGCTCAAAACTCGTAAATGAACAATGCAATTGCACACACATTTGTATTTGAGAGATTTTGTTTATCATTAGGATAAATCAAGATCGGAAATGAATGCACATATGCACATGGGATTCCTTATAAATCTAACTTTTGTCTTCAAAATACTTTGAAATATTATTTTTGCAACTTGTTTGGAATAATCAAGTACAATTATTTTTCACAAAGACAACTATAGAATTAGAAAAATCAAAAATTTCTTCCAAATTACACAAATCAAATCATATATATCTGGTTGACTTTCGTGACGATGGTATAGTTTCAAAACCAAAATTGGAATTTTATGCCTAGCGCAAGTCCTCATTTTCATCTTTTCTGTTCATCAAAAAATCAACCATGCAATAAAACTATTTTTTTGGATTTTCGCGATGATGGTATAAGTCTATACCTACATATTCTATGCCTAGCGCAAACCATTGTAACAATTTTTATTCCCCATTTTATCAAAAATCATAAAAACCATATGACTTCATTTTACACAAATTATGCTTTTCAAAAGCAAACCCATTTTTTCACTATTTTTATGTCATTATGTCAAACCTTCAACTTTGCAATGATGGTATAATTCCTAAGGAATTATTCACAAATTTTATCACACTTAGGAATTTATGCCTAGCAAAAATCATTTTAAAAATATTTCATGCATAATATTTTTCATGAAAGTCTGAAAACAAACCAACCATCATCATCATCATTTGCACTATCACAACAAAGTCTTAAGGCAGTCTCTTAAGCACTCTTTTACTTTTTGCAATATTTCTATACGGGGATTAGCTTGACGACCGAGTGAGCGGCGACTCCATGAAATGGTCTATAATAGCGACAATGTCCTTTGAAATTATTGTTAAAAGTCCCCTTTTATTTTTATCAAAATTATTGCATCACATACAACCACTTTGTTACATCAGATTATTTCATTTAAAATTTTATAGCATGACATTCAAATTATAATATTTCCAACGACATAATTACATGAATTTTCAAATCAATCAATCAAAACATAAAATCATCATAAACATACTCAAGACACAAGTCATATGATCAAAAATATATCATCATATATATCTCAAAAATATATGTACATCATATCAGCTAGATTGGTATGCCACAATCCATATCTTGGCATACTCAATCAAATGTCCTCCGAGCAGTGTCTCGAGAGCCCCTAGAGCTCTCAGCCTCATCTCCTCCCCCGCCCTACGGAGGACGAGGTGGCCCCATCGCAGTATGTGTGGTACTGCGAGTCCTCGTCGTCGATCGGGATGAGCTCCTCGATGACCCTGTCTTGATCGGATCTGCAATAGCAGCCGACAGCTGTACCCTCTGGCCCTCGGGCACCATCTAAAAATAGATCCCCTGGTAGAATGCGGTCTGAGCAACCGACCGCATCAGCTCCTGAGTGCTCGCCCCTCCGCCCCGTGCCCTGAGGCGTGCAATCTCGTCTCTGAGCTGTGTCACCTCAGCTCGATGTCGTGCAGCCTCGTCCTGCAGAGTCTGCACCTGTGTCTGGAGATGGATATTCTCCGTCTGGAGAGTCACCGTCTCGTTGCTCTCTCCTGTGTCAATGCCCTTGCCCTTATCGGGCGATGGTGGCCTCTCTCTCTATGGAGATGGGGGTCTCTCCTCCCTCCTCTCCCACTGTCGTGGCCTCTCCTGTGCCTGTGGCCTCCTCTGCTCTCTCCCGCCGTGACCCTGGGCCGCCTCTATCGCTGCCTGGCGCCGCCTCCCTATCCGACGCACAACTGCGTGGATCGGACCCTGTGCCCTCGTCATCCGAGGAGGGCGGATGCCTACGTACCAGGCATCGTAGCCATCGGCTACCCTCGCGTCGTCCCCATCCACTGGCTGGATGGGGGCATCGTCTGCGTCCTGGCTCCAGAAGCGCTGCATGTCAGGAGCCCCGCTAACCGTGGTGTTATCCCGGACAGTCCGGGAAAACTCGTAGTCCCTCAGAGATGGGATCCCCTGCTGCAGACCGAACTGTCTCAAAACTCGGTCATAGCGGTGGAGCTCCACCTCTCCTCTCTCCATCCATAGCCAGCAGACTCGCCTGATGCGAGCCAGCTCCTGTCCATCCTCGGCCCACCCTGGGTGCCCTCTCCATGGCCTCCAGGTGATCTGATCCGGGACCAAGTCATCCAGTAGCCTCCGGGACATCGGTAGGTCGATCCGCCGTTGTGACCCTCTCCGGAGCCACCAGTAGAAGACTCGGGGCCTCTCCCCGTCCACCCCTATCAGTGGAAGCCCTACCGGCCTCCGCACTGCAATGTGCTCCCAGCACCAAACCTGTAGGAGCGATGTCATCACCAGACATCGCCCGCCCTTGTACACGACCCCATACAGGATCCTGTACAACCGGCATAGAACAAAACTGCCCCAACAAAACCTGTACCCATGGTCTCTCATATCGTAGATCACATCTGCGAGCATCCATGGTACCCTGCATCCGCTCTGGTGGCACAGCAGAAGTCCACCAACCACTCCAGCTAGAACTCGTGTGAGTCTGGATGCCCCAGGCATCTGGCGTAGTGCCTCGATATTCACTCCGCCCTTCTCCAGGGTGAAGCTCGGGTCACCACACAGCCGTCCCATAGCGTGGCCCTGATTGGCCGTAGGAGTGATCATCCGTCCTTGTATGGGGATTCTCAGAATCCTCCATACATCCTCTAGTGTGGGAGCCATCTCCCCTGTCGGTAACCGAAAATAGGAAGAACCCGGATACCATCTCTCCGCTAGGGCTGTTAGAAGCCCCATGTCCGTGGATACTTGTGGCATCTCCGCCACATGCTGTAAGCCGGCCTGTGCCAGCAGATCTCGCTCTGCCTGTGTCAGAGCGGCCAAGTCATCTCTCAAACCTCCATATTTCCACTCCCTGCTCTTTAGTAATCCTCTCTGCAACATAAACAACAAAACAACAAACAATCATTAATAACAATTCCAGTAATTAATAATGCAACTTAAAGATCAATTTCATGTAATTGATGATATCGCCCACTATTGGACGATATCGTCCCAAATTTGAGCATAATCGTCTCCGATCTCGCTTGTCGAAATCGTCTCTAGATTGACGAAATCGTCCCCCTTTCGTCGATTTCGCCCTTGGGCGAAATTGACGAAATTGAGACGATTTCGTCGAAATCGGGACGATTTCGTCCCGACGACGTCGACGGCCAAAAACGGCCGCGATGCTCCAAATTCACCTAAAAATCACTTAAAAAGCATGTAAAAATTAAATTAAATCAGTTCTAGCTAAGTCTAGGCTCTTACCCGTAGACCGCGCCGGACCTCTGCAGATCTGTGCGTCGTCTCCACCATTTTTGCTTCAGAGCTCTAAAAACCAGAAAATGAACAGTAAAAATGAATTAGGGTTTTACCCTATTTTTCTTAATTTTATTCAACAATAATTTTTTGCTTTTTCGCGTTTTTACCTCAAACGTTCGATTTGGGTAAAAACACGGAGGGGGCACCATAGTAAGTTGTCGTACGATTCGACCAAGAATCGTCGCCTAAAAATGGGTATAATTTTTTGCTTTCTCGTAGATCGAGAAGAACTCATCTTTAACGCATTTTCTTCGAAAAATTCGCTAAAGAGGGGGCAAAATGTAGCACCCTAAAATTGGCGCGATAAAATTATAAAATTTACATTCACCTTAGTAAATAATTTTAAAATCAAATTTAACCTCCCAAACCGCCCGTTAACCGTCGGGTATTCCGTTTCCCCCTTTTTCGTGCCAATTTTAGAGGTTGTTTTGACCGTTTGACGATATCGTCGCCGATCAGACGATATCGCCCCCGATTTGATGATTTCGTCCGGACTAGGACGTCCAGACGATCTTGTCGCAAAACTGAATTTGCATAGTTGGAATCTGTTCCAACGGGTCTCCAATACGGGGCAGAAGCGTGTCTGCGCCGTTGGGACCCTCCCCGTTGGAGATCTCCCAAATTGGGATGATCTCCAACCTCCTACCTACTCCCCCTAAGCCTATTTAATCTCTAAGATTTTCCCTCCCCAACCCCTGGCTGAAATTTTCTGCAAAGTGATTCCCTCTACATTAGAACATCCTAATCTTGCATTTGCACTAGTTCCACATCGATTTTATTGCAGGTACATCATTGTTTTTCAGCCGGAGCCAGCATCCATCGTCGTCGACGAACTCTGTTCGAGATCGGAGGCGATCCCGTCAAATGCGAGACGATTTCGTACTGATGCGAGACGATCTCGACTGCAGCCCACATCGAGGCAATCAGTGCTTGGAGTTTGCTTTTCTCAACTCTGTTTCTATCATTTTATTCTGTAAATTAGATTATTTATTCAGTTTTTATGTTATTTTGCATTTGGAGTTCACCCATTTAGCTTAGATTGCATGCTAAGTTCATGATCTGCTATTAAAGTACAGTAATTGGCTTTAAATTCTGTTCTTAAATATTGTTCAGTATTCATATTGCTATTTGGTGTAATTTGCCTCTGTTAGCACAATAGAATTTCTTGTATTTTGCATCTGTTTTCTGTCTTGCAGGTCTCTGGCGAATTCGTCTGACGAATTCGTCAGATCTCGGACGAATCTGTCAGTCTCAGACGATTCTGTCAGATTACAGACGATTCTGTCAGATTACAGGCGATCCAGACTGCTTCAAACGTCAGAATCTTCTGCAGACATCCGGATCAGGTATTTTTCATTGTCATTCTGTAAAATTCTCTATTTTCTGCTTTCAAATCTGTTTGTTGTATTCATGAAAGTTGCATTTTCATGTAGTTTTAATTTAGATTCATTCGGCCAAACCTAGGATATGAATGCTTAAGGTTAAAACGAACTCATCAAACACATTCCAAAACCTAGGCGTGGAAACTGCCGCTAAATGTTTCCTGGTGAACCCACCATCCGTCGAAAAATCACCAAAATACACCTCCCTTGAGAGGCGGGACCTTCGCAAAGTCCTCTCAGTCCGAGGTATCGCGACATCCTTTTCCCATCCTCCTTCCGGGCGCGGATCCTATAGCCTGAAGGTAGGGATGCAAAAAATTTGGAGCGATACAGAAAATAATACAACTAAAATGGCTCTAAGTATTCTTGTAGTGAATACAATGTTGTGGAATCAACTCATGGGGAATATTTATGAGAAAAGACTTTGAACCTTAAAAATGAAAGGTATTACTGAAGGAATTTTTTATTTCCCATTAAATTTTGATTTTTGTGAGCATTGTGTTTTTGGAAAACAAACTAGAGTCAAGTTTCCAAGTAGTGCTACAAGGTCTAAAGGAATTTTACATCTAGTTCACAGTGATGTATTTGGACCTACAAAAGTACCATAACTAAGTAAATCTATCTATTCTTTTACATGTATAGATGACTTCTCAAGAAAGACTTGGGTATATTTTGTATGAATCAAATCTAATATTTTTAATAAATTTAAAGAGTTTAAGGCTCTTGTAGAAAATCATATAGAGAAAAATATAAAGGTTTTGACAAGTAATAATGATGGTGAGTATTGCTCTAATAAATTTGATAAGTTTTGTAAGGATTGTGGAATAGAAAGGCATAAAATAACTCTATATGCTCCATAAAATAATGGGCTTGTAGAACGAATGAAAATAATATTGATGGATAATACTAGAAGCATGCTAAGGTGTGCAGGGTAAGAAAATAATTTTGGACAAAAGTTGTGTTAACAACTTGTTATCTCATCAATAGATCTCCTACCTCAGATTTGGTGGACAAGACTCCACATGAAGTATGGACTGGTAAGAAACCCTCTCTTAGTCATATAAGGGTTTTTGGTTGTGATGCTTATATGTATGTCCCAAAAGAGAAAAGGAATAAGCTAGACTATAAATATGAAAATGCATATTTGTGGGTTATAGTACTAGTGTTAAAGGATATAAGTTGTGAAAGCCAAAAACACAGAAGGTTCTTTGTAGTCGTAATGTGATCTTTAGAGAAACAAAAGGGGTTCTAAAATAGTAAATACAACCAAGCAAAGAACCAAAAATAGTGCAGGTAAAATTGGAAGAACCTATGGTAGATTTTAAATTACAAAAGGAATACTCAGAAGAAGAATGTGATGAGGAATCTGAAGGTGTAGAACCTAGAACTCCAATTTTGAGGAGATCAAATTGAGAGAGAAGACTTCTAGATAGGTATAGTCCTTAAAATTTTTATTCTACATTTAATTTATCAGTTATTGATGAAGAACCCAATATTGTAAAGGAGGCACTTCAATCAAGTGAGAATAATTCTTGGAAAATGTCTATGGAAGAAGAAATTGAGTCCTTAGATAAAAATAAGACATGGGACTTGGTGAAATTACGTCATGGAAAAAAACTTGTTGATTGTAAGTGGTTATTCAAGAAGTACAATGTAGAAGGAAATTTGGAGAAGTACAAGGCTCACTTGGTAGAAAAGGATTTTCTCATGTTGAGGGAATTAACTTTGGTGAGATTTATTCTCTTGTAGCTAAACTAACTTTGATAATATTTTTGTTGGATATTTCTACAGCTTTTAATTTTGAAATATAATAGATGGATGTAAATATAACTTTTCTACATGGTGAAATCAATGAAAATTTATATATGTCATAACCAGAATGCTTTAAGGTCAAAGGTTTGGAGGACCTAATATGCAAGTTGAAGAAGTCTCTTTATGGGTTGAAGCAGTTTCCAAAGATGTAGAAACAAAAATTTGATTGGTTTGTTTTGACAATTGGGCATAGAAAAATCAAAGCATATCCATGTATATATTTGAAAAGGAAGATGAAAATTTTATTATCATTGTGTTGTATATGTATGACATGTTGTTAATTGGTAGCAATAAGGAGATCATATAGTTACTAAAATCTTAGTTATAATCTAAATTTGACATGCAGGATTTGGGTGCTACAAATTTTATTTTGGGTATGGAAATAATAAGATATTGTGAAAATAGAAAGTTATGGTTAAATCAAAGGAAATTTGTTGATTTGATACTATAGAAGTTTAGAATGCATAATTGTAAACTAGTATGTACTCCATATCCAGTTGTTCATAAGTTAAATGTTGAACATTATCCTAAAATAACTAATGAAATTGAAGAAATGCATCATGTTCCTTATGATAGTGTTGTGGACATTCTAATGTATGCAATGGTCTATACTAGACCTAATATTGCACATGTAGTGGGAGTAGTTAGCAGATATATGTCAAATCCAAGAAAATAACGTTGGACTATTATGAAGAGGATGTTTAGATACTTGCATGGAACTATAGATTATGTTATCTATTATGGAGGAAATTATGGAGGCAATGATATTGTAAATCTACAAGGGTTTGTGGATGTTGACTGGGCTAGTGATAAGTATCCAAAATAACATAGGATATTGCTTTAGATTTTTACTAAAATTATCAGCATGGATTATCGACAGTGTGTAATTATCGGTAATTATTGGTTTGTCGGAAGATATTTTATAAAGTGGTATCTATTATGCCTATTTATGCTTGTAAAATTAATAAAATTATATTTAGGATTTTTGGTTCCTGATCATTGGTATCAAAGCCTTCTTGGCCCTTGACCTGTGAGGGGGATTTCCCTCAAGAAATCCCCTCACACATTTTATTTTCTCTACTATTTTGTTGTCATTACTTGACATCATTGAATTTTCTCCTAGTTATAATATTGTTCTCCCTTTGTGCTATCTACATGCTTGTAGGTATCTTCTACCCCTCATTTTGCAATAGGAGATCAAATATTCTCCACTAATGCAGTAGCCCCATTTGGTCAACTTACTCTAGAGAAACACCCAATTGTATTTGCATGTTCCACAATGCACTGTAGGCTACATGTTGGGTGTTATAGGCCATGATTTTCTCCCGATGCAGCTAAACCCATTTCCTCTTGATGGAATCTAAGTGGCTAGTGCTGCTACAAAACCCATACCACCACCATCTTCATCTGCTTCATCCATTCTTTAGTAGTGAATACTGACTATTCTAGTTGTGCTACCATGTGGATACACACTTTGACACCTTGGAAGCCACCTGCAACGATGAGCTAATGCTACGACTTGATGTATGCAACTGTATGTATATGTTGTAACTTATCATTCTATGATTGTGAGAATATGATTCATAGTATTAATGTAGTCAATATATACTATATTTGAGGCTCTAGATATTAAATCCATGGTACTATGTTTTTAAAACCTATGTGAGGGTTTCACTAATAATGACAATTTTATGATATCGTGGTCTTGTCAACCTAGTGTAATCTGATCTGATGAAGGTGTGGTGACCAAATTGGAGAAGTTATATATTTAAATATTTTGTATTGGTACCAAATATGTTGATAGCATTGTTGAGCTAGTCCTCTATGTCAACTCAAAGGCTACCATAAATGTAGCCTAAGGTCTATCACTAGTTTGATTTACGAGGAGGACCAATGGATAATGCCATAGTATCAAGTTTGATTTTCCAATGATGTTATCGACCTATCCTCTTCAGCTATTAATTAAGTAAGGGTCGTGCAACATGTGCCACCTTGAATAATATTTGGTCCCTTGTATGTGATCATGGATATCACATGGGTACTCCACACATTGGAGTTATCTTTGACCGTAGTAGGCTTATCTCTTTGTATATTTTTCAACTACCAAAACCACATCAAGCATTACTTTTGCATCTTCGAATACTATAGATATTTTGACACTTCAAACCACAACCACTTTTGAATACTACATAGCCTTGACACTTCAGAAGCTTCTTCTTCTCTATATTATGCTTTTGTAATAAGGAGTGCAGTTTGGTGGTACCCAAAATCCATTCTATGCTTGTTTTGGATCCCCTTGACTTATGGTTTTTTCCTCCAAGCTACAACTTCTTGAATATTGAAAGACACATTTTTACAAGACCCTTTTTAAGCATAGTAGTGCTCATTCCTACATTCTAGGCATAGTAGTGCTCACTCCTACATGCTAGAGGTTGACCCAAGAGGCAACAGACCTCAAGATTCTATTGGGGATTCCTAAATGGACCTTTTTTGAGCATGCATTCTAATTACTTTTGCTCTCATTGATGAAGTTGTGGTGATCTCCTTGGGGCTCTTGTACATCATCTATGTTTCTTCTTTCTTGAACCAATTTGGAGGACTTCATTTTTTGGTACTTCTACTTGTAATGTCTTCCCTTCCACTTTCCTATAAAATCATTAGAGTCTAATGCTTCTATGGTGGAGAGGGATGATAAGGATCCAAAATAGCATAGGATATTACTTTAGATTTTTATTAAAATTGTTAGTATGGATTATCAAGAGTGTGTAATTATCGATAATTGTTGGTTTGTCGATAGATATTTTGTAAAGTGACATTTATTATACCTATTTATGCTTATAAAATTAATATAATTATATTCAGCATTTTTGGTTCCTAATAAACCAGAGATCTTGACAAAAGAATATCCATGAGTGCTTATGTGTTTAAATTTTTTGGAGGGGTAGTAAGTTGGATGAGTAAAAAGCAATCAGTTTTTGCTTTATCCACTACAAAAGCAGAGTACATTGCAACAACTCATTTTTGTAAAGAAGCAATGTGGCTATAGAGGTTGTGTTCAATAGTTGGTCTTAAATAGAAGGCTATGAGAATTAACAATGATAGTCAAAGTACAATATTTTTGGACAATAATCCTAGTTTTTATGATCTGTCAAAACATATTGATATCAAGTACCATTTTGTGAGAGATATAGTTAAAGATAACTGGGTGATATTGGAGAAAGTTGATATAGAAAATAATATTGTTGATTCATTAACAAAGGTTGTACCTACTTAAAAATTTTCTTGGTGTAAAAGATCTATGGGCATGGTTTTCCTTAAAAGTTGTTAATGGTAGTTTTTGGCCCCTATGGAAAGTATTCAACAAGTGGAAGAATGTTAGAAACATGTTGAATATTTTCCATGTTATTCTGGTGGGGTTAACACTAAAAGGTACTATACAATTTGTACCCATACTCATCAGGGTTTGAGGCTAGATCGGGTCCTAAACAGGGATTCATGGTTGGTAGCCCTTCAAAAAGCAAGGGTATAGGGGCAACAACCCCCGACCAATTTTTTTTAGGGTTTTTTAAGTTATTTTTAGACCCATATGGGATTTTTTGGGTTACTATATTTGAACCCATTTTTTTTGTCCATGATATTGTAAAATTCTTGCATGTGCCTTTGTTATATATATCACACTTGCATTAGGGTTTGGAGAGAGACATAAGAGAAACATTATTGTATTGGAGATGGTCAAGTTTATGCAATAAGAAGATAATACTATGCTAGTTTTTCTTGGTTAAGGGTTTCCAAGATAAATATTGTGTTGTGTGAATATGTTATCTTCTTCCTTTGATTATGCAATTACTGCTTTTCTAGTTTTAGTTTATTGGGGCTCTATATTTCTCTTCAGCCCATATTTAGTCATGGTATAAGAGTGACGAGTTCATCCAAAGTGCATCAATGCTTCAAACCCTTACCATGAATGTGTGGAACATTATTTTTAAAAAAATTTTGAAGCTAAGGAAAAATGACAAAAAGAAGAGACAAGGGAAATTGTGAGCCAAGAGGGAGTGCAAGATAGGAGTGAGTGCAAGGAAGGAGAGAGTGCAAGCCAAGAGTGAGTGCAAGCCAAAAGGAATTAAAAAATAAGAGGGAATGTGAGCTAGGATTTATTCATGGCAAAATAATGGTAGGTTCATTCTAAGTGCCTCAATGCTTCAAGCCCTTACCATGAATACATGGAACATTATTTCCAAAAAAAAATTGAATCGAAGAAACACCAAGAAAAATAAGAGACACGTACAATTGTGATCCAAGAGGTAATGCAAGCTAGGAGAAAGTTCTAGGCAAGAGAGAGTACAAGATAGGAGTAGCAACAAATGCAAGCAAAGAGAGTGTGAACCAAGAGGGAGTGAAAGCCAAGAGCATGCCCCATTAGCTATTATGGAAGGAAATTCATATTTGAAATCCCTAATGAAATATCAATATACCCTAGCTAGAAATAAAAAATGCCATAGTTGGAAGTATGAAGGTCCAAGTTGAAGATAAGCAGAATAGCAAATATATGGCAAGTTCAATCTAGGTAGCACATGTTACACTAGTACTAAGTATCAGGAATGAAATGATTGAGCATGGTATAGTGGTTCTTAAAAGTAGAGGGTTAATATGAAAATTTCATAGATCATGGCCAAGATTTTGGAAGATTAAAAATTGGATAAGTAGAAGTGGGGATTGAATTCAAATATTTATATGGATTTTCTTCCTAATGATTTTTTTCTCATCATATTTTATAGTTTAGAAATTAGGGATAAAATAATGGTTGGTGGCCCATGGTCTTGGGGAAGATATGCACTTTATTTGAGACCATGGAAGGAAATTTTTGTATTGAGACAAAATTTTAAGAATTTTCTAGTGTAGGTTAGGATTTTTGGACTTCCATATCAACTTATAAATAAGGATGTTTTGAATAATATTGGAAATACCCTAGGGGAATTCATCAAGGAAGAACCAACAACTAAGGAGTGAAAGCATGCTATATATACTCAAATATGTGTTGATATGGATATTTCAAAACCTTTGCCACAATCTATTAAGATTAAATATGAATCAAGAGAATGGGATCAACAAGTAGATTATGAAAATATTGTGTTTCACTACCATAATTATTTTGAGATTTGATATTTAGAAAGAGTTTGCAAATTAAAATTTATGAAGAAAGAGATCAAGATTCTATCCATGATATTAACTTCAATATGAAGCAAGGAAATCATATAATAATAGAATCT